>JADLZL010002048.1:0-218197 GCA_015844335.1 Chrysopogon serrulatus
TCTTAGTTATCCTACACCTTTATAGAGAACAACGAGGGGAGGTGATGCTGAAAGTCCGTCTCGAACCAGGAGGGGTGCATAAAAACCAACCTCATCTACACATCCGCGGGCTGTCCAAAATACGTGGACAATCCAAAAGAGATACGGTCGAGGAGATATGCAAAAGATCTACATACCTCGATCGTATCTCTTTCGAACGGGAGACGCCCTAAGCGGTTTCGTGAATTAAACATGCATGCAGAGGAGGAGGGGGTTATACCTTAGGTGTCGGTGAGGTCGAGGCTAGCGGGGCGGTGGCGAGGCGGTGCAGTGGAGGCGAGGCAATGCAAGGCAGACCAGCAACGCCGGCCGAAGTCGATCGAGGTCACTCACGTGTCCTTCTCCTACAAAAGAAATTTGGTAAGTGTCAACTAAAAATTTCGGCAGAACCTCCCCCCGCAGGGAGGTCCCAAAACCTGACGAGAAAACGTAGGCACGAAGGCCTACACACACATTTATCACATATAGGCACAAAGGCCAACATCCATCCACATATCAAACATACGAACTACTACTAACACTAACACTAACCACTAATACTTACTAACTACCACTACATTACAACTATTACACAAAGGCTAGTGAATATACCTATAGGCGAGGGCGTCGACGGACCGTAGCGGCGTGGCGTCGGCAAGTAGCGGCGTCGAGCATCGACGGGATACCTTCTCCTCTCTTCTCCCTTCCTCCTCTCCTCTTCTCCTTCTTCTCCCTACCTCACCCTTCTCGTCTCTGCGGTGGGGGCGCGGGGACCACCGGGGAACCCAAGAGCGGTGGCCAGGTGTTGTTCGGGGCCGTTGTCGGGACTGCGTGGGGGCTGGGGCTGGGGGGCTGGCGGGCGGGCTGGCTGCGGACCCGGCCGCGGCCAGGAGTGAGCCGGCCGGGGGCTGCGGAGGACGACGGCCGAGGCGGCCGTGGAGGCCGGCCGGCCGGCGCACGGCGGGGGGCGGGGAAGGGAGGGAGAATGGGCCGGGGGGCGCGGGGGCGGCCGCGGCGGCGGTTTAAACCGGCTTGGCCGCTGTAGGCCGGCCGGGGCGGCGGTGGTGGGCCGGCCGGTCGCCGGTCACGGGCCGGGGCGAGGGGCGCCAGCCCGGGGAGGCGGCCGCGCAGCTCCGGCTGGCGGTATTGAGGCCGGCCGGACGCCGGAGGCCGGCCGGGGGCGGCGGTGGTGGGAGGGCCGGGGTGGTTGTGGTGGCCGGCCGGTGGCGGGAAGGGGCCGGGGGCGCGAGGGCGCGGTGATGGAGGGCCGGGGGCGACGGGGCCCGGCGCGGAGCGGCGGGCGCCGCGGCGGCCGGGGGTGGCCGGGCGGGCGGGGAAAGGGGCGGCCGCGGCGCTGCCCGCCGGCCGGCGCCCGGCGCACGAAAGTGCGCGACCGGCGGTTCGCCGCCCACGGCGCACGGGCGGGCAGCGGGCGCTTCGGCGCGGGCAGCGGGCGGGCAGCGGCGGCGGGTCTTTGGGGCGAAGTGAGACAAATGGAAAAGAGACAAGGGGAGAAAGCCGGCCCGGCCCGGTATAGTAGAAAAGGGACTTTTTGCGAGTGCGGATCACGGGCACTCGGCAAAAGCCCTATTTGCCGAGTGCCGTGATCGGCACTCGGCAAAAGCCACGTTACATCCTTTGCCGAGTGCCGGATCAAGGCTTTGGGCAAGAGGTTACTTTGCCGAGTGCCTAGGGTTGGCACTCGGCAAAGACCCACGATTTTCGGAACCAAATTTTTTTTTTAGGCTTTTGTACAACGCCACAAAGAACATGTTAAACTTTGGGATAGTTTCAATGCATTTTGTTATATTTCTCTAGTTATTTTGTTTTTTGAATTGTTTCGGGAAAAGAACGTTTGAACTACAGGTGCATCGAGTAATGGTTTTGTTTGATTCAAAAAATGTTATCTTTCTTTGTTACCATAGATTTAGGCTAAATCCAGGACCGGTCTCGAAATTTCGATCAACGTGCGGGAGGGGCACGGCCGCCTACGTGCGAGCGATTTGTTTTTTAATTGTATAAAATGCGAAATAGCCCCAAAAATTATGAAACTTGGTGACAAGTCTTGAAATCATATGTGTGTCCTGTGGTAAAAATTTGATAAAGTTTCGAGCACGTGGCGGCGTATGGTGCTCAGAATCCACGAACATCAACACATGTGTTTCTTATATCGCATGTGAGGGTGCTGGTTTGTGAACATCATACGCCGCCACGTGCTCCAAACTTTATCAAATTTTTACCACAGGACACACATATGATTTCAAGACTTGTCACCAAGTTTCATAATTTTCGGGCTATTTCGCATTTTATACAATTAAAAAACAAATCGCTGCACGTAGGCGGCCGTCCCTCCCGCACGCTGATCGAAATTTCGAGACCGGTCCCGGATTTAGCCTAAATTTATGGTAACAAACGAAGATAATATTTTTTGAATCAAACAGAACCATTACTCGATGCACTTGTAGTTCAAACGTTCTTTTCCCGAAACAATTCAAAAAAATAAAATAACTAGAGAAATATAATAAAATGCATTGAAAACATCCCAAAGTTTAACATGTTCTTTGTGGCAGTTGTACAAAAGCCCAAAAAAAATTTGGGGGTCAAAATTCAAAAAAAAAAGTTACTTTGCCGAAAGTGCCAAAGCTTGGCACCGGGCAAAGTGCTTCTTTGCCGAGTGCCGAGGTTTGGCACTGGCAATTATATTTTTGCCGAGTGCCGTCCGGCACCGGGCAAAGTACTTTCTTTGCCGAAAGTGCCTAACACCCGCACTCGACAAAGTTAACGGTGATGGATGCCGCCCACCGGCGCCCATCTTTGCCGAAGTGCTTTCCTTTTGCCGACGGCCGAGCACTCGGCAAAGGGTGTCTTTGCCGAGTGCCTGGCTTTGCCGAGTGCCGTGCACTCGGTGAAGTGTCCTTTGCCCAGTGCCTTTCTTTGCCGAGTGCGGCACTCGGCAAAGGGAGCCTTTGCCGAGTGCCCGATATTTGGCTTCGGGCAAAGAGTTTAGCACTCGGCAAAGTCTGAGTTTCCTGTAGTGACCACTGCCTACTGTCTTGCAATTCAGATATATATAGATCATCTGTCGTGGCCGGAAAATATGTACATATCAGAAGGTGGCCTCTCTCATGTCGACAATGGGCGCTCATAGACAGTAAAAGTTTCTTATATAAAAATGGCGGCTATATATCCTAGTAGACAGTAATAAAGTTTCTTAATATACAAATGTCGTTGTTGCATGGATCGTGCACCACTTTATTATTATCGTAATATCATGCAACGTTAGCCTCTGATGGATACATGATGATACTGTAGCTTAAAAGCTACCGGTGGAGCATAGCGTGACATCCTTTGCACCACCACCATTAGTGCTAGCTAGCCTTTACACGTGTGACCATAATTATTATACAACGATACATGTCCTTTTTTCACTACGTCCAACACAATTCACATTTTTTCCTAAATTTTTAGTCAAGCTGGTCAATAATGAAGTACCAATGTGTTGACTTCTGGGTTCAAATCAAACATCAGCAAGGGCTAACACACCCGGTGGGTGGCAATGAACTCTTAAAGCAGTAGCGAACCAACAAAACAGAGATCTAGAGACTGGTTAGGCCGATGTTAAGTCCATTCTTTGTTTTGGTAGACTCCTGAAAATTCTTCTGGGAGGAACACGTGGACGGTATCCTACTAGTACGTAAGGCCACCTAGCTAGAACGCCATCGAATCTTGTTGAGCTAGAGATGCGACGAATAGCAAAGTAGAAAGGAAAAGGGGTAAAAGAGAGTAGATTGATTTCTACGATTACAAGTCGGGATCCTCAATCGATAGTGATCTGCTCATATATATATATATATATATATATAGAGAGAGAGAGGGGATGGTCTCATCCCAGTTGAAAATAAGTCCAAAACTCGTTCTCCAAGTTTCATACGTCAAACATATACCAAAAACCAATTTGGAAACTAAACTGGTTCGGAATCTAGAGAGCGTCAATTTAGCCAACTGGAGGAGTCGATGGGCTCGGGTAGCGGGCTTGGCTGATAGAAGTGGGAGAGCTTGCTTAACCGAGGGAAGCCGACTGCTGGAATCGGCTAAGCTGACTAGCTCATGGCTCGCTGTCTTCTTCGTGTGTTTCTTTAGATGTGTGTTTGCTGCACCACTTGGCCTCCAACATGACCATAACATTTATAACTTGATGAAGATGTCTATAACCCATTGTATGACACACAAGTGTTAACATAATGTTTTGGTTGTACATTTAAAATTCAAAGCGAGCAATAGATAAGTCCAAACTGGCTGCCATCCCAGAATGACACGCCAGGCGCACATTTAAGCATGGCATGTTAAGGTGCGGGCCGGGCACGAAGCCACGAAAGGCACGAGTAGCTAGTCATGCTATGTAGTGCCGTGGCTGCTATCATGCGTTGATTCAGACCTAGCAGGCACCGCATTAGATTCTGTTTGGATCCTATAAACTAGTAACTAGTTGATTAACAATTAGTTTATAAGGATTCAGATAGTGGATGAATTAATAACAAATCTAAGGTCTAACTAGTTACTAGTTCACTGCTCCACAAACCTAACTATTTAAATTAGTTGTTAGTTTATAGGGAAATTTGCTTCTGGACATCCCAAAAGGCGCAAATTTGGTGCACACATCCACTTTGATATTTGCCGAGGAAGGCGTCGTGGTTTCGTGTAATTGGGCCAATGTACATCAAGCCTAATCAAACATTATTGCAAAATAGATACAAAATCATATAAGTGTTAGAAAATTATACTATAAAATCTTCTACACTCTACATAATGAGAGCTACTGAGTAAAAATATTATTTTACATCGAAATGATCATTTTTGCCCCCCTTCATAAATAGACAAAGATAATCATGGTTAATTAGTTAATATATTTGTAAGATACTAAAAATACTGGAAAAATCATAAAATGCATACATCACCAAATCATGTCTGTGATAAAAATAGCAGATCAAAATAACAAAGTTTATGCTGATATATTTAGCATGAGTGAGTTATAGATTTATCTCCTATGAAGCTTAATTGATATATTAAACTTTGTTATTTTGATCTGATATTTTTATCATAGACATGATTTTGTGATGTATGCATTCTGTGATTTTTCCAATATTTTTCGTATCTTACAAATATATTAACTAATTAACCATGGTTATCTTTGTCCATTTATGAAGGGGGCAAAAATGATCGTTTCGGTGAAAAAAAATATTTTTTGCTCGTAGTTCTGATCATGTAGAGTGTAGAAGATTTTATAATATAATTTTTTGACACTTATATGATTTTATATCCATTTTATAATAATGTTTGATTAGGCTTGATGTCCACTGGTCCAATTACACGAAACCACGGTGTCTTCTGGTAAATATCGAAAGTGGATGTGTGCACCAGCCAATTTACGTCTTTTAGGATGTCCAGAAGCAAATTTCCCCTAGTTTATATGATCCAAATAGGCCCTATGAGTCTATAACCGTATCGTCGTGCCGGCCCAATAAGCCCGGTGGCCGCGCTTTCATTCCATGTCAATGCCAACACAACGGATTTGACCAACAAACGAATGAAATGAAGATATACGACAAGATATTGTAGAACGAAAACGATCGCAACACATGCATATGGCCGTCATATGTGCAATGTGCTTGGACCAATATAATGCAACACAGTAGTCTTCCGGCCGTGGCTTGGCTTCAATCCCTATAGCTAGCTAGTGCGCGCGCGCGCGCGTGGTGACCACACCACCAGCAGCACGCACCTCGATCGATCGCCCGCACGGGCACGGCGGCGGCGGCGTGCCTGGCCACCGGAGGAAATTGCTAGTGGCCAGGGAAGACACGTAGAAAGCGCGGGGGCCACGCGGCGGCGAATCCATGGAGACGAAGACGACTCTGTGTGGAGGCGCGTGAGGATGGACGGTGACGCGCGTCGCCGTCGCACGCCCATGATGGTGCGTGTGGTGTGCAACGACGACTGTATATATATAGTGGAGGGATGTGTTGTCGTATATACACGATGGCTGCAGGTAGTGTGTCCTAGTGTGTGTCACACTGTATTCACAAAAAAATAAAGAGTGTGTGTGTGTGTGTGTGTGTGTGTCACTGTGTGTACAGTATAGGTCACTAGGAGTCCATCAATGTGCGTACTAGTACGGGGCCAATGCAAACCCAAGCGACCGTGGAATCGATCGATCGGATATGCATGCAGGTTGTCCTATTATTGCGTGTACGGGAACGAACAATGCAATAGCCAATAGCGAAGCTTCAGGTTGCCTTCACATATGCGTGTAGTGGCGCGTGCACTTTATGTATGCAATGCATGCAATGCTAAGTTGAGTGCAGTGTGGCCAGTCTGAACAAGGTTTTTATGAGAGTTTTGTAGACATTAAATTAGACGATGCGGTATAGTATTTTTTTATGAAGACGACATATAGTATTGATGAAGGGAGATATGATAATGTTTCATGAGATAAAATTAGTTTGATGGAGATGAAACTTGTGTACCCTATCTTTTAATAACACATAGGAATTTTGAAAACAATGAAGTTGTGTACTGACACTAAGAGCTAATAGGAAGGAGTAGTCTGTTGGTGAGCTAGAGCTAGCAAAAGCTTTCCGGGCTCTCCTGGTTTGGCCACGGCCAACGAGTATGTCTGTGTGTCCTGTCCACTACGTGCTTCTTTTTGTGGCGTGCATGGTTAGTTGTCAAGGATGCACAGGTAGATTGATGAACATTCAACGTACGTACAAACATATGCTAGCTTTTGTCCTAATTCCTACGAGAGAGGTGACGTGCTTTCAGTGCTTTGTGTGGTTAGCATTGTTGTACTCGACGACCATTCAACGTCGTACAAACTAGTGCTTGCCGCTCCTGTGCAATCTGCGTATGTAGCAGCTATTACTATTTTTTCCGGTACGCGCCTTTAGCGGTGACACTACCACCTACCCTAATAAAGTATCACCTTAAAACTCTGTGAGAGCACGATTTAATAGGCTTCGCAAGTAAAATCGTTTTGTTTTACTTCATTTGGCACAAAACAGCTCTAAACGGCTCCTGAAGCTAGTGAAGGAGTCGTGCTAAATGGGGCCTAATTAAGAACTTTCCAAAATGTTGGTTGTTCTATCCTTTTTCCTGGTCCTCTCCAATGTTAAACTTCTTTAATTTTCAGAATTTATCAGTGTTTGTGCTTAGCGATGTACCTATCGACAGCGAAACTGCTCTATGGTGACTTTATCGACTTCGAAAATTCTCCGTAGTCTTCAAAGATACTCATCAGGGAATAGTTTACGTGTGTGAATTCGTAGAAATGAGTGTGCGTATATTGTTAGTGTTTGAGTTGTATTGTTTAGATTGTGAAAAGTTAAAAAAATTTAGAATTGTAGCATTTCATTTGTATTTGACAAATATTATCTAATCATGGACTAACTAGGCTCAAAAGATTCGTCTCGTGATTTACAACAAAACTGTGCAATTAGTTATTTTTTACTTACATTTAATGCTTCATATATGCTAGTAAAAATTGATATGATGGAGAGAGAGTAAAAAAACTTAGAATTTAGAGTGCATCTAAATAAGGCCTAATAATGAAAGAAAAGACAACTGAAACGACGCAACACCAGGGAAAATCGAGGTACAACGATCTCCTTTACCCATGCAAGCAGACGCCGCCATGCCGACTGCCGACCACCATCGTCGTCCAACTGTCATCCGACCTAGTGCCGGTGGCGGCGCGGCGCTACCCGGCCCGGCCATGGATCAATTCGGCGTGTCCCGCTTGCATTGCTTATTATCACATCGTCGTGCGTGGCCCGTCGTCCAGTCACCCACTGCACTGCACGCACCGGTGGTGGCGTTTGTGTTGCATACGACTGCGTGTATATGCATCCATCCCTTTGCCGCCGTCTTCTCGATCGATGGAGACCTGGATATACTTGTGGACATAGCGTGCAAGCCACCTTGCCGGCCGGCCGCCATTGTAGATAGCTAGCAGAGGTATTCGTAGTAGGTAGAATGCACCTTGTCGTTGCGGTGGAACAACTTTTTTTGGTTACGTAATAGAGCTACACGAAAGAGCCCTCCCCCAATGCACTGTCGTGAAGTTTTATAAACTCTACCATGGAGTAGCTAAAAGGAAATCTAAAGAGTCTTTAATTTACTGCTTTAGATGCTTTACAAACTCTTCCATTTTTTAGAGTGGAGCTACAGTTAAGTTATGTCTTTGAGTAGCGAAGTTAGAAGCAGAGCTGGTAAAAGGTGGAGCGGAGCAAAACGAAAATTATTAGAAGCTCATAATAATATAATGCGTAGTGTATGTTCAGCTCATCTATCTACTATAGGTACCCTTTAATTTTCACGAGCTAATACATAGTTAGGGGCAAAATGGTACGGCGTGGCCCTATTAAACTTTAACTATGAAATAATATTTCGTTATTCGTTGACTAATTAGAGTTATGGACTTTATCACGCGTGGCCCTGAGCAGTTGTTCAGCATGGATCGTGTGTGACCACACTGGAGCGAACAAGAGCACTGTTGAAATTAGATACAATTAGGGTGTTCGGCTGGTCACATAAGTTAGCTGATAAGACAAGTCGGTTGATTTGTTGTGAGAGAAAAATACTGTTCTAACGGCTGATAAACCCCAGCTAATAATACAAGCGAACAGGGCGAATGAACACACGCGCGCACGTGTGCCGGCGGCCCATGACTGGCGATCAACTCGACAGTGCCAGCAGCGATGACGACATATCGTGCCGGCCTCCAACTCCAACCCCTCATGCAAAAAATGCAGGCATGTCGACGAGTGCATATGCATCCATTCTGTGAGCCACACAAGAACGTACGTGTACCCAGATCAAGTTGTTGTCTACCATCTCGGATTCTCGGTCCCCAAAGAAAAAAAGATATCATTCGAGCTAGTTTCCTTGAAATTCAAATTATTCTATGCTTGATTGATATTTCAAATTTTACTATATCTTCATAGGAAAGTAATAACCTTTATGTTCAGCAAAAACAGAAAAGTTAAAAAAATTATAAACATATATTTTATGATAAGTCTAGCTAGTAAATGGCAATAGTTTTTGGCATTATGAATATTGGTTTAAGTTCGGTAACAAACGTGATTAATCATACCCAGAGGCGGAACCAGGGGGCCGGCCAGGGCCGTCGCCCCCTAAAAACAATAGAAATTTTTTACTATTAAAAAATAAAATTTTTCATCAAAAATTTAATAAAAAATCAATTTTTATCTAAAAATTTAATAGAAATTTAATTTTTCATCCAAAAATTCAATAAAAATCTAATTTTCATCCAAAAATGCAGTAGAAATCTAATTTTTTATCAAAAATTCAATGATACATCATAAAAATAATTTCCTTTCACCTATTTATGACGTGTCATCTATTGCTTGGCCCCCCTTATTCAAGAACGCTGGTTCCTCCACTTTCATACCATGGTTTGAATTTTTACAACAAAGTTGAAAAATAATATTTATTTTCTCGCTCAACCTTTATTTATGGGTGAATTCACTTCAACACCACACAATACAGCAGTCACTGCGGATCAATATATGATGGCACCAAAATGTCCTCCATAGTCCATACAATCGATTAGATCCAGCTAAGATCAACCCAACTAAGGCCCAAGGGTTTGAGCCTTTGAGGGAGCCGCAAAAAGCCCAAGAACCAAGTGCACTGTGCTAAGATAAAGCTGAAGCCCAACGTTTTTGGATCTAAAGCTTCCGATGGACCACTGGAAGAAAATAAGTTGGCCTCTTCTAGCTACGATAGAGAGTCACGGCCCATATTAATTAATGAATTAATTTTGGGACTGACTACATATCTCATGGAAGATTTTGTTGTTTGTTGTCTTCCACATTTTGAACCAATCAGTGCTTGACACGACACAGGACACAAACAAACAAAACACAGAAAAGAAACAGCAGCGCATGTAACAGAATTGGAAGATCCGCAAGACTTCTACGGCTGTAATCTTCCAGAAAATGACAGAGAAAAAACAACCGGAAAACAACACATATATGTACATATAATATAGAAATTCCAGCACGATTCATGTGAAAATTGAACACAGTACTACTACAACAATTCAAAGCAGAGTGCCCCCACTGTGCTATGTAAGTAGTAGTACAAACAAAAGCTTTATTGAAGTCACTTGCATAGCCTCAGACATTCTATAAGAACCGTTGCCACATCTCAACAGCCTATACACAAGCCTTTGCTCGGATTGCAAATTAATATCCCCTGGACCAGACCAAATCACCTTGTTTCCCTTGCAAAGCTGCCACACCTAATCAACCAATCCCACCGACCTTCCCTCTCTTTCCAGATCCTAAAATGATGAAGCAAGATTAGCTACATCTGGGATAAAGCAAGATTAGCCACATTTGGGATAAAGTAATATTAGCCACATCTGGACTTTTTTACTAGGGCATATCAACAGCACACAACATCCCTCGTCCCAATTTTTTCAAATCCTAAAATTGAAAATGGTAGTACTAAGATTAGCCACATTTGGCATGATGGGTGCATCCAAAAAGATCCAACACATTTGAGCAGGAAAAGCATGAAAAAAACATGAAGTTCAAGTTTGAAATAAAAAGAAAGCTACTGATAGTATAACAAATGATAAATATCATTCTAAACTAGAACTGGTCCTCTATGTATGCATCAGGGCGTTACAGTATCTCTATGATTATTTGTACATATCTCTATGATAAATGTTGTAACACCTCAAGTGTTAAGCTTACATTAGGCTAATAATTAATTAACTTGATCATCATTAATCATGGCATAAGCATCATCAAGTCAAAACCCTAGTTGCATTTCATCATTTCATGTGTTTAGCTTTTAATTCTAAAGTGCTTGCCATGATTGCTAACTAGAGTAATTAATTTTTATGTTTGATGCTTGATCATGTTTGGATCCATGTGCCCAGCATTTCAAAATGATTTAACAAAATTTATTGCAAAAGTTTTGGTGGATTTTGGAGCAAAAGAAAAATGATTGGAAAATCTCCTTTTATTGCCCTAAATTCAAAAGGAATTTGTATTTCAAAATCTGTTGGGAATTTTGACTTGAGCCCTAAATGAAAATTGTTCATCTCAAAATTCTCTACAACTTTTATTTTTTGGCTCACCTCTTGAAAATGCCTCTAAATTTGTCAAACAGTTGCATTTTTGGTTCAGTTTAAATTTCAAAAAAAAGAAATGCTCAAGACGGCCAGGGCGGACCGCTTTTGGCCCAAGCCGCCCACCCGGCCCGTTCCATTCCTTGGCGCCAGCACTGGGCGCGGCCGGCGCCGTGGCCGTGGGGTGCGGGCAGGCAAGCGCCACGCCGCACGCCATGCCCGGGGCGCCCGCGTGGCGGCGATTCCGGCCATGTGGGTCCGCCACCACCGGCGCGCCTACACCCGCGCCTCGATGCATTTCCACCTCCCACCCGCTAATCGCCGCCCGGCGGCCGCGGTAAAGAGGCTAATTTAGCCGCCCTCCAGGCCGCCGCCATGGCTTTGAGCTCCGGCGAGCTCACGGCCCGGCGTCGTCGACCGCCTTCCCCGATCCCTTCTCGCCCTCTCTTGCGCGCACCACGTCCGCCGCGCAGCGGCAGAGCCCGTGCTCCCGCCGCGGCCGGGGCTCGCCCGGGCCGCCCGTCCGACCGCCATGCCGCGCCACCTTGCACCGCCCGCTCGCCACCGCCCGTTCGGCCGCCCACCGGGGCCCCAACCCCGGCGGTTGCGCCTCCCTCGCGAGGGGCGCGTGGGTGCCGGCCGCGTCGCCGGAGAACCCGCCCGGCGAGGAACCGCCCGGTCAACCGCCCGCGCCGCCGCTCGTGCAGCTAACCGGTGGGACCGGGTTGACCCGAGGCCCAGCCGGCGGCGGCCCCTGGTGCAGTGCACCGGGTGCACTTAGCGTTTAGGGGCCGATTTCTTTTAAAAAGAATTTTCGAGAAAATGCATTTAAAGGCTTTTTAATTTATTCTGGCACATTTGTGGTCCAAATCTGGTGACGTAAATTTCATTGGAATGTCTGTGAGTAGATCTACCAGGGAAAAATATGTGATACAATTTTTGAGAGTTTTCCCTGTGCAGTTTTATTTAATTATTGAAAAGGCTGAAATTTGAGTAAATGTATAGTAAATAGTATATAGCTCAGAAAAATATGGTTCTTGCTTTGTTAGTCTCTGTGTGTGATGTAGTTTCTGGGAAAAATGAATACCATGTAGTTTCTTTGTAAAAACATTGAGATGTGATTTAATTGTATTTTAGGGCTGATTCTTAAATGATTTTTAGTAAATTAAATATGAGTAATTATGCCTTGATAATTTTTGATGACTGCTCTTGTGCTAAGAAGTTCTAGTTAAAAATATGAAATCTGTTGTTTGACACTTTTCACAGTACAAAGTTGTTAAATGTGTATTTCTATCCTGTTGCTTTACCTTTTTGTGTAGGCTGTTGCACTTGATGAAAAGTGATGAAATTTTTATCATGGCTCTGTGTTAGCATAATGTAGCTCCTGTAATTTTTGTAGAATTTTCTGGACTGTTTAGACAGAGGTCACAGTTCAAGCCCTTAAATTCACATAAAATGATAAGCTTTGATTTAATTGCTTTAGTAGGTGCTATATTTGCTTTTGAGCACTTTTAGTTATGTTTTGTTTGCTGGTCCTGTTATGTAGCACCATAACTGAAGTGTGATGCTTAGCTATGAGTAGTGTTATCTCTTTTTATTCATATGTTGTGAGTGTGTGTGTATGCCTATGCACACCTCTCTTCTTTATACACTTCTCTAAGTGTTTAGACAAGAGATATGCACATACTCAGTAAAGTGAAGTAGTGTATACTAGAGAAAAGATATGCACCTACTCTGTCAAATAACTTGTTAATCATCTTCATTCATAAGCATCGCACCTATGCATTCTTTATGTTTATACCGTGCATCGCATCATACGAGGTTCGCAGGAGGGCCCCCAACTTTCGGAGATCGAGGAGAGTCACCGGGGGAGTTCCAACGGGAGGTCCCACCAGAAGAGGACGAGGAAGACCTGCTGAGTGTCCGAACCACCGCCTTGGTGACTTGAACAAGGCAAGCACCGGAGCATCTACTTACCTATGCTTTCTAACAGTCTAATTATGCTTTATGATTGTTGCATTAAGTATAGGAGTTGTGTGCAACCGTTGATGCATTATATCCTTGCTTTTACCATTGAATTACCCACCTTGATATACCCCTCGCTAGTCTAGGGCGAGTATTATGCTTAGCTTGCTTAGGCGGTAGAAGTCGGGTGATTTTTACGTCATCCGCGAGTATAGGTGGTTACTTATGATTGATGGAAAGGCTTTTTGCTGATATCATCCGGTTGATGGTTATGGTAGAGATAATTGGAGACCGGACGGAGTCTTGTGGGGTCGTTGGACCATAGTGATTCCGCTTTGTGTCGATTAAGGACCGCATCTTGTTGATGTACCGCAAGTCATATTGAACGCATGCCTCACATTTAGGCTGGCCGGATAAGTCGTTCCGACCGCGAAGCCTAACACTATCCGGGCCGGTTCTCGATCCGTTCGCACCGTATTGGAGATGGATGGGGGACCACGGGGCGCGAAGAGTAAGTCTCGAGGTCGGCTAGGCGGGCTAATGTAGTCGGGCGGCCCCAGGTGCGGTGGTTCCGCTCGAAACCGCGTTTTTCTTCGGATATGTGCCACGGTGACTGTAGCTCACTTGGCTCGTGGCGTGGATTACGTGAGGAATACCCCCGAGCTCGCTTTAATCGATTCGAATCGCCATCGTTCTGGGCGGTGAACACTTGACTTGAGCCGTACCATCGTAGTAATGATTATGGAATGTGATTAATGATGATGAGTTAAGCTAATGATTACGCTTATGATTTATTACTTGCTTGCTTAATCATGACTAATATACTATAATGATGCATAGTATAGGTGCTCACCTAGCATAAATAGGAATGGTTAAGCTGAGCTATCACCTTAAATGATACTATCGCTTTTATGCAAAAGAGTCAAGCTATCCCCTGATAAAGCCTGTCATACTCCTTGGAGTCTTTTATTTTGAGTCAGACGGGTAAGTCTAGCTGAGTTTCTCGTACTCGGGGTTTTTCCCGCTTGTTGTTTGTGCAGATGGCCATACCTACCACGGGTATTGTGAGACCGCTTATACCCGGTGGATTAAAGTACCAAGGGTATGGTCGTTCTTAATATTCTCCCCACTTGCTTTTTATGGATTGGCTATCGAGGTAATCGTATTAAACTTAAGTTTGTGTGTGTGGGTTGAGCTTTTTAAAACTATCTTGTTTCCGCTACTTGGATTTGAAGAACTTGGTTTGTAATAACTTTATTTCCGCACCCTGATGTTGTCGAACTATTTGTGAAATGTTGTAACGTGCGAATGGTGACGCTAAACATGTACGATCTTGGTTGATGATGTTTGGTTTGAAATCCTTCGAGATTTCCGGACTACCGGGTTTATAATGGCTTAAGTGTGACGATTACTTGCTTAGCGAGTGATTTTTCACTTATGCTTTTATAAATTGGTCGGTTACATTACAGGTGGCATCGAGCAAGGTTTAGCGGTTCTTGTTCACATGTGTATTTAAAACAAAAAGTTTTGGTTTCAAAACTGAATTTTTAACTTATAGATCTATAAGTCTTTGGAGAAAACCTCGTTTGCAAATTAAGAGTGTGCCAGTGGTCATATCCTTTATGCCCAGTTAAGCACTCTAGGTGGCTATTTAAGTACTAACTTAGGGGCTTGCATCATATTTTACTTTTTTCTTGTTGCCCATGCAGCAAGGTAATTGTATAGGTGCCATTTGCTTGAATGGTAATGTATGGTTCAAAATGCCTCTACGCCTCGGTAAATGGGAGTTGTGAGAGCATGGTTGTCCAACCGGCAATCTAGGGGAGTGCTTGTGTGATACCGGAAGTATTTACATGTCAAAATCATGTACTTACCAAGTTGTTTAATTGTGGGTTGTGCCGTCTGTTGAGACGATGCCATCATGAGGACGAGGATCGGGTAGTTGTACTACATGTGCGTGTATTTGGGAATGCACGTATGTGTGAGTATTTAATTTTTACATTTACGCAATGCATTATATTCATCTTGTTGGGATGGGCTGAAGTGGATTTTCTGCAGTACATAATTAAATGATTCGTGTAGAACGTTTAGTTATACGCTATGAGAGAACGTTGTATGCCACCGTATATCCACTAGAATTTATTTTGCTAAGTTTGTGAGAACGTAAGATTCGTGCATACATCATGTTTGTTCATCTCATGTCATTGCATTTACCTTCCCTTGTAAATTGGTTACTTCCGTTAATTAAAAATTGGATAATTAATTACTTGACTCACTCGGGATAAATTTCTAAAAGATGGCCCGTACCAAGCGGGCTTTCGCAAGTCCACCGGAGGCCGTGTACCGCGTGGACAGCTCGCACCTCGCACCACTATCCGGGAGTCTCACTTTCTGGAGGAGTTTGGGATGCCCACGCTTCTTTGGCGTGTGTTGGCCCACGTGGGGTATACGGAGGAGCAGCGACCCGTGTACTCTGGGTGACCGAGGAGCCGAGCATTGAGGACAACATGGTTCTTTGTGGAGGTTACCGTCCCACCACTCCACGAGGACTCGGAGTGGGAGGGGTGGCGCCACGTGCCTACGGAGTCAGTCACAGGAGGAGGAGGGGCTAGCGAGCCGCCTTCTTCGTTTTGCGCACCATCATGGAACGTTTCCCGCCGAGCTTGGCTCGGGCCTTGGCGGGAGTGTTTCCTCGTGGTGACCCCGCCGACACGCTCGGGGCAGTCCCCCTAGCATGGCACGGCCGGCCGGGGAGTCATGAGATTGAGGCAGTGACAATGCGGCAATGAGTGCCATGTTTGCTATGATGCGGACCTTGGATGCTACTCATCCCCTGCATGTACAAGATGAATGACTGGAACAAGACCCTATGGAAGAAGGAGAGAAAAAGGAAGAAGAGGCACTCGGACCATGTCGAGACCCGAGGCACCGATAGAGCTTGTCACAGCTACCAGAGACGACGCTAAGGCCCGTGAGAGGAAGGCCAACAGGGAGATCGCTACCCCTGCAAGCGCAAGACGTGTTGCACGCTACGAGCAAATATGAGAGGAATAGCGACAGGATGATGGCACGGTGGTGACAGAGAGGAATGAAGCCCGGAACGACGCCCACCCCGGGGGGCGCGGCTCTTTGACCGTGAGCGGTACATTGACCCGGTTGCACGAGGACTACCCGTCTTTGTACAACCAGGTTCATCCTCACCATGAGCTTGGAGCTGCTGAGTTAGAGCCTGGAGTCATCGACGCTGACGGAGGCGAGGAGGACGCTGACCTTCCACCTACACCCGAGCCTGCACCTGACGACGACGTTGTTCTTGCCGCTGAGTCTGACGTTGGTAGCGAGCACGAGTAGGCTAGTGGTCTCATCGCTAGTCGTAGTTGCGCTTTTGTTCTTTTGTTGTTGGCATGTAACCGTTGTGAGATGTGACTCATGTATGTTGGATCTTCATGTGTTGTGGTGCTATCCGAACGCCTAAAGTCCAGTGTATGTATCTTTGGCAATTTTGGATGTTGTATGCCTTGGATGATGCTATTTCAGTAATCTAATTAGTGATGTTATGAATTGTGGAAAGGAATCGTTATGCCTACGTGTTGTTGAATGAATTTATTTCTTCCAATAATTCATTGGCATGATTATTACATTCGCTTACAATGTTGTAACATCACCTAATTATTACTTGTTGCCGAAATATGCAGATGGTTGGGACCCGCCCGCCTTTGCCGGTGGCAATATGGTGGATGAAGGCACGCGGTGGCAATGGAGGCAACGGAGGGAATGGTAGTGGTGGAGGAAACGGGGTAATGGAGCAAACCCTAGGACGGACCTACCACCACCACCTCCACCACCGTGACCGCTGAGCAACTTTTTCAACAGTTCCTCGGCAGTCAGCGTAACATGGAAGCTACGTTGCACGATAACGCGGCCAACACTAGCCATGGAGGCCATCGCGATCATCATGTCAACCAGTATAGCACTTTCAAAGACTTCCTCGATACTGACCCACCCAAGTTCCTACAAGCCAAGAAACCACTTGAGGCTCTTGAGTGGATCAACACAATGGAAGACAAGTTTCGCCTGCTCCGCATGACCGAGTCATTGAAGGTTGAGTATGGGGCACATCATTTGCAGTGGTCCAATTTGGAATTTGGTGGTCCAATCAACGTACCACCTTTCCGCCGAATGCTCCCATCACCTGGGCACAGTTCACTCAGATGTTTCGCAGCACCTACGTACCTCCTGGGTTGATGGCTATGAAAGTGTCAGAGTTTATGAAGCTTACCCAAGGCAACAAGAGCATGAATGAGTATCTGCAGGAGTTTAACAACCTATCTCGCTATGCTCCATCATATGTGACACGGAGGAGAAGAAGATAGCTAGCTTCAAGAGGGGTGTCGACACATGACGTAGACGGCTACTCACCAGCACGGCTCCCGTCAGGACAAGAGCAAGAAAGACGAATCCGAGTAGAATACGGATCATCCTAGTTAGACGAATAGAAAGTAACCTCTGTAATCAGAACAGAACACTTCCTATGAATCCGACTAGGATTAGAAACCATAGCTCTGGCTCTTTTCCTCTTATAAAAAGGAGCCAGAGCACCCTCTTTTGTAACAGACGAACAATACACGATTAGACATCAATCCAACGCAAAAGGCCAAGGCCGACTGGAGTAGAGCTTTTACTCGACGATGAGGGCTCGAACCAGGATAAACCGTGTGTCTCTTGCGTGAAACCGCCGAGTTCTAGTCGTTCGCCGAGATCCGAATCAATCGCTACGGGAACCCCGTGGCGGGCTATCGGTGGTCAAACACCGGCGGTGGGGCGCCCAGATAGGGGCTTTCGGCGAAATCAACGTCAAAGGCTCGACGGACCTACACATGATGATTTTTCCACGGGATCAACCTTTGTTTTTCGGAAGGCTGGGGTGCATGGGGCGCACGAACAAGGAATTCTCCATGGTCGACTACTTCGAGAACCCGAGCCAAAGATACAAGAAATTTTTTCAAGACTCAAGCTCACAGAGGAAGCTGAAAACCCAAATATACAAGACAAGCCGAGTTCTTTTCACTACGGTTTCAACAACTCGGCACGGATATATCAGGATATCACTCGAGAAGGCAATGGAATCTTACGACCTTCACCAATGGAACATCTTCAAGCAAGATAAGTACTCCACCTTCCTTCCTTTTCAATACGGTAAACCTCTAGAAGGAGAAGAACTCGACCATCCACCCAATACACACGAAGAAGTGTTCATGATGAGGCAACCTCCGGTACCGCCAAATCCAACCCAACTATAATTCATCGGAAGAATCGGAGGGTCGATATCTCGGTAAATTCCGTCACAAGAGGGGGAGGAGACCGACAAATTTAAAGCGAAAGAAGAGAAAGAAGAAACAAGAAAAGAGGAGGAAGAAGGAACCGAGTTCATGAAGCGTAGAGAAGCATGGCGCAAATATGAAGAAGAGCTAGCCGAGTACAATCAAAAAAGAGCTGAAAAAGAAGCCGAGGAAAGACGAACTGCAGCAAGGACCGGACTTGACCCTATCAACAAGATACAAGAGTTAATTAATGTAATTGACGCCATACAACAACCAAGTGAAGAACAAGCCGGGCTTAGAAGTCTACTCGGAGATACCACGCAAAGGATACAAAGGCGACCGAAAGTACCTCCCCGACACATACCATCCGAAGCAGGACAAGTCAAAGAACTCGGAGGATTTCCGCTTTTGAAAGATTATCAACTCCAAATTATGGGAGAAGAGCTCAACCTCATCACGATTGGACAGAAAAAAATAGGGGAAAACAGAGGAAGATCTCCGACACCACCCAGGAGTCCCCCCGGGATTATTTCGAGATACGACGGCCCGGCGATTCCGACTACGGACTTAAAAAAGTACCCGACAGATTTTCTTGCAGCGCAGAAGACTACTCACAGATCAAACTACCTCACAAATTCAAACCATCCAATCATTCAAAATATGATGGCAAGATCGAGCCAATGCAATGGCTTAGGATTTATTCTCAATCCATAGAACTAGCCGGGAGGCGATGACGACACATAAAAGCCTTATTTTTCCCAATGGCCCGGAAACATTACCACTCCGGTGGTTCGACAAAGTTACGACCGGATCTATCAAAACATGGGGCGACCTCCAAAAAGCCTTTTGTGAGAATTTTGCGGGGATCTTGATCCACCCAATAACGCAAGCCGAGTTGAAAGGTTTAAAGCAAAATCCGGAGAAAGCCTCGGAGGCTTCTATAGAAGATTTAAGAAGAACTTCGAGCACAAGTACACGACATCACCGAGAGAGAAGGAATAGAAGCATTTTCATACGGCTTAAAAGTAAGATGGATGTTTCACGACTTACGCAAGGAAAACCCTCGGACAAACGAGGAGTTCAAAAGAACGATTGAAAAGATGATTACAAAGTAGAAGAGAAGACAAGAGAAAGGTTTCCGGACAACGAAACAACTCGGAAAGGAGAAACAACACGGACGTAAGAAACAACTCGAACGATCAAAACAACACAAGATGGAACAACCAAAATAACTCGGGATATCAAGACAATTCGAGATACCGGGACAACTCAAGGTATCAAGAAAACTCAAGAAGATGGAACATTCAAGACAAATGAGACAAGAATTCCACAACAAAAAAGAGATATTCTCGACAACATGGTGGCATCCACTGAAAGAAAGAAATTCTACCCGGCAAGAAGATTTGAAGACCTCGAAAACATGAAATGCATCTATCATCCAACAGGAATCCACCCAATGGGAGAGTGTCGCACCTTTCAAGAAAGATACATGAAGAAAGACAAACAAGAGAAAGAAGAAAACAGGGAAAAGAAAGAAGAAGACAACACAGTACCGATAACGGTTTTCAAAATCCAAGAGCAACAGTATCGGTAATATTCTCGGGAGTACCCGGTTCGAGGAGCAAACAAGAAGACAAGCTTGCTTGGCGAACAATCATGGCAAGCAGAGCAAAGAACACCCGGATATTTAAATTGGTCACAATATCCAATTCAGTTCTCACGGGAAGACCAATGGACAAGTGTTGGGAACGCATGGCTATATCCATTAGTACT
The DNA here is from genome assembly GCA_015844335.1 of Chrysopogon serrulatus. Taxonomy (NCBI): domain Eukaryota; kingdom Viridiplantae; phylum Streptophyta; class Magnoliopsida; order Poales; family Poaceae; genus Chrysopogon; species Chrysopogon serrulatus. The sequence goes on from JADLZL010002048.1 coordinate 20,242, forward strand.
CGGACCAACAATTGCCGCCATAACAGTAACCAAAGTACTCATTGATGCGGGGGCAGGACTCAACATCATATTTGCAGACACCATGAAGAAGATGGGACCAAAATTCTCAAAAATGATCACACCTACAAAGCGTACCTTTCTATGGGATAGTACCCAGGAGACCAGCTATGCCTCTCGGACAGATTACAACTCCCGGTAACATTTAGAACTCCCACAAATTACGGTGACAGAGCTCATCAAATTTGAAGTTGCAGATTTTGAATCATCATATCATGCGATATTAGGAAGACCAGCACTAGCAAAATTCTTGGCTATACCACACTATACATATCTACTACTCAAGATGCCAGGGCCACATGGAGTACTCTCTCTCAGAGGAGACCTAAAAAGAGCCTACGAATGTGATGTACAAGCAATACAAATATCCTCAAAAGTACAAGGTGAAATCAACTCGGCAAAGAGCAAGAAATAAAAACAGAAGAACTAGAGATACGGCCAAAAAACAAAGTACACTCACCACGGTGAGGGAGAGGGCACCAAAAAGATTGATCTAGGGACGGGTGATCCATCAAAGGCGCCACAATCAAGCGCACACCGCCTATCAAATAGGAACTCGCGCTCACCAACTTCTTACGGGACAACAAGGATATATTTGCACGGAAACCGGCAGATATGGCCGGAGTCCCAAGGGAGTTGGTCGAGCACAAAATTGAAGTCAACAAAGGAGCAAGACCGATCAAACAAAGACTACGACGTTTTTCACCGGACAAGAAGGAAGCAATAAAAAAGAAATAGCCCGACTACTAGCGGCGGGGTTCGTTAAAGAAATCTTACACCCACGGTTGGCAAATTCTGTTATGGTACACAAAAAGAACACAGATGAATGGCATATGTGTGTCGACTACACGGACCTCAACAAACATTGTCCAAAGGACCCTTTCGAATTACCAAGAATTGATCAGATAGTGGATTCAACTGCAGGATCAGCTCTATTATCCTTTCTAGATTGCTACTCGGGATATCACCAGATTGCACTAAAAGAAGAAGACCAAAGCAAGACTTCTTTCATTACACCTTTCGGCGCCTATTGTTACAAAACAATGTCTTTTGGACTCAAAAATGCGGGGAGCAACATACCAAAGAGCAATCCGGACTTGTTTGGGAGATCAAATTGGAAAGAACGCGGAAGCATATGTGGATGACGTAGTCGTCAAAACAAAGAACCCAGATTCTCTGATTGAAGATCTACAACAAACTTTCAACAATCTCAAAAGATGGAAGTGGAAACTTAACCCCAACAAATGTGTATTTGGCGTATCATCGGGACAACTACTCGGATTTCTAGTCACCAAAGAGGAATTGAAGCAAGCACAAAACAAATCAAGGCAATAACCGACATGAGCCCACCCGGTGGATATCAAGGATCTACGAGAAACTAACGGGTTGCATGGCAGCACTCAACAGATTCATCTCGGATGGGGGAAAAAGGCTTACCTTTTTTCAAATTACTAAAAAAAACAGACAAATTTACAGAACGAAGAAGCACAAGAAGCCTTCGACAAGCTAAAAGCATACATCAGCACATCTCGGTATTAGTACCACCAAAGAAAGACGAAGACCTCATGCTCTACATTATTGAAACTACTTTTAGTGGTTAGCACAGCTATTGTGGTCGAAAGAGAAGAACAAGGACACATCTACAAAGTACAAAGGCCAATTATACTACATAAGTGAAGTACTCACAAAGTATCAAAAGTGAGATATCCTCACGTGCAAAAAACTACTCTACGCAATACTTATAACCTCAAGGAAGCTCGGGCATTATTTTGAAGATCACAAAGTAGTCGTAAAGAATGCATTTTCCACTTGGAGACATCCTAAGAAACCGAGACTCAACAGGACGAATTTCAAAATGGGGCGTTGAACTCGGAGCACTCAAGATAGAATTTGCACCAAGAAAGGCAATCACATCTCAAGCATTGTCCGACTTCATTGCGGAATGGACCGAAATACAACAACCTACTCGGACGTCATCCCGGACCATTGGAAAATGTACTTCGATGGATCTCTAAAACTAGGAGAGGCGGGGAGCGGGAGTACTACTTATCGCACCCGATGGAAAACAACTCAGATATGTTCTACAAATTTTATGGCAAGCTACCAACAATGAAGCGAGTACGAAGCACTCATCCACGGCCTACAAGTCGCAACATCACTTGGAATCAAAAGATTACTAGTCTATGGAGATTCAGCGGTAGTAGTCAACCAAGTCAATAAAGAATGGGATTGCACCAAGGAAAACAAGGATGCCTATTGCTTGCAGAAATCGAGAAAGCTTGAGAAGAATTTTCAAGGTCTAGAAATACATAATATATTACGAGATTCAAATGTTGCAGGTGATGTGTTAGCCAAACTAGGTTCGAGATAGGGCAAAAGTACCCCATTTGGAGTTTTTGTAAAAGAATTAAACAAACCATCTATCAAAGTTAGACGAAAAAGAAGACGAGAAGAAGAAGACGAGAACAAGAGCAAATTCTAATGATCAGCACTGAGACAACTCAACATGGATGCAAGTATTCATAGATTACATCAAGGAAAAGAAGTTACCCGGAAATAAAGCGAGAAGCAACTCGGGTAATCGGAAGAAGCAAAAACTACGTCTTAGTAGGAGATAATCTTTACAAAAGAGCAAGCATCATCGGGCGTATTATTGAAATGCGTATCAACAAATGAGGGGGAAAGAAATATTACTAGAAATGCACTCGCGGTGCTGCGGGAATCATGCATCTTCAAGGACACTAGTCGGAAAAGCTTTTCGATCAGGATTCTATTGGCCAACAACATTGAAAGACGCCAGAAGAACTAGTCAAATACTGCAAAAACTGTCAAATGTTTGCAAGACAAGCACACGTTCGACTCACAATCTAATATGCATCCCACCAAAGCATGGCCGTTCTCATCTTTGGGGGCTTGATCAAGTCGGACCACTTAAGAAATCCAAAGGAGGGTTCGAGTACATCTTCGTGGCCATCGACAAGTTCACCAAGTGGATAGAATACAAGCCATTAGTAAAATACAGCTCAGCCAAAGCACAAGAGTTCATCCAAGAAATTATGCATGATTTGGGAAGCCAAACAGGATAATTACAAACCTAGGATCACCATTCACGACCAATGAATTCAAAAACAGGGCTCAAGGCGTGGATTCAGCATTGATTATGCATCAGTAGCTCATCCTCAAGCAAGCGGTCAAGTAGAAAAAGCAAACGGTCTCATCTTGGCGAGGATTGAAACCAAGACTATATGAAGACCTCAAAGATTACTGAGCAAAATGGATAGATGAACTACCCAAAGTAGTCCGGGGATTAAGAACTCAAATAAGCAGATCAAGCGGCTACTCGCCTTTCTTCCTAGTATACGGATCGGAAGCCGTACTACCCGGTGACTTGATCCGGACATCTCCCAAAATTGAGCAATACAATGAAGGGAAGCGAAGAAACCAGGAGACTAGAAATCGGCGACTTAGAAGAAATAAGAGTAAATGCAACACTACAATCGGCAAGATATATGCAAGGACTAAGAAGATATTACGACAAAAGCGTTCAACCAAGAAACCCTACAAGCCGGCGATCTAGTCCTCGGGGAAAATACAAAAACCGGATGGAAGACACAAACTACTCGGCCCATGGAAGGCCTCTTCATAGTAACAAAAGTAACAGGACCGGGATCCCTCTGAACCGATGATTGAAGACGGAGCTCCAATAAAAAATTCATGGCACATATCTCAATTACGACGATTTTTTGCATAGACAACAAAGATATATACTACTTCTTCCAATAAGGATTCATTATTCAAAAGGAAAGACTACAATGTCCCAGTTTCTTTTCAGAACTAAAGCCCGACTTCTAGAATACGGGACTCGGATAAGGACCTACGATCTAAAAAGCACTCAACCTCCCGGGCAAACCCCGATGAGAGCAAAAAAGCGCTTGAACCCCCGGGCAAACCCCGATGAGAGCAAAAAGCACTCGACCCCCCGGCAAACCCCGATGAGAGCAAAAAAGTGCTCGACCCAAATAAAACCCCGATGAGAGCAAAAAGCGCTCGACCCCCCGGGCAAACCCCGACGAGAGCAAAAATCGCTCGACCCTCCCGGGCAAACCCGATGAGAGCAAAAAAAACGCTCGACCCCCGGGTTGTTTTCACAACACCGATGAGAGTACGGCTAAAGAAGTCAACACTCGACCTATCCTAACTTCTTTTTGAGAACTAGATGAGAGCCAAGAGAGAGCTCAAACTATCCCGACTTCTAGAGTAAAGAACTCGGATGAGGGCCTACGGTCCGAACTAATCGTTGAAGTGCAAAATGGCTACAACCTAGCCTGAGCCCAACTATTCCGGGTTGTTTTCACAACACCGATGAGAGTACGGCTAAAAGAAGTCAACACTTGCCCTATCCTAGCTCCTTTTCAGGACTAGATGAGAGCCAAGAGAGAGCTCGACCTATCCCGACTTCTAGAGAAAAAGAGCTCGGATGAGGGCCTGCGGTCCGAACTAATCATTAAAGACGGCTACAACATTAACTATTCTTAGATGGATTCACAACACCAAAAAGAATACGACAGATACCAAAATATTCAAAGGTCAGCAACAAGATATTTGACTAAGATTCAAGAAAGAAAATTCTTTTTATAATCCGGGAAGGCATCAAAGTTTCATTACAACAAAGAAGTTCACTACTGATGATCATCACCATCATCAGCACGCACTGGCGTAATCTCTACAAGATCAGTAAACTCCTGAGCTAAGGGCAGGACAGCAGCTTCAGACTCCGCGAGTGCTTATTCATCCTCAGGAGTATGGGTCCCATCCATCACTCTATCAAGAGGAAAGTTGGGATCAACCACTCGGATGCGAGCCAAAACACCCTGAACGCCAAGCAACACTCCATCCTTGGCAAAATTGATGGTCCGCTCGGTCGGTCGAGGAAGGAACTGAACCCAGTCGAGACCCGGCATCTTCGGGCCTCCTCGGCATAGTGGCAAGTCCTTCCTTGCCTGAGAACTTCGGCAAAGGCTGACCCACTGTCTTCGAAGCCTTGAGACGAATAGACAAGTCTTCAATTGATGCTTTAGCCTGCAAAAGATCTCAATCGGCACCACGCCTAATCGGTAGAGCCGGGCTAAAGTTTCTTGACATCCTCCTTTACCTTCTCCGAGTCATTGCGAAAGGTTTTTACTTCAAGCTTCAAAGCCTCGGTCTCTTCCGAGTACTTTTTCTTCAAAGCCGCAAAGGGAAGCGTAAAGAAGTCGAGAAAAGAAAAAAGCGTGTGACAAAATTATACGCTACAAAAACATTTACAAGCACCTTGAAGATCTCGAGAAGCCTTCTTCTCAGATTCAACGGCAGCAACCACTTGAGCTCTCAAGGAAGTCTCTGAGGACTGGCGCCCTTGACGCTCCTCATCAAGCGCTCGCCGCAGAGAAGCCAACTCATCCAACAACTTCTTTTGAGACTCAGACGAGCCAAAAAAGAGGTTAGAATCACTGACATACTCCTACACATAAAGAAAAAGAAGGATAAGAAAAAGACAAAATAGAAAATAAAGCAAACAAGTCATCCTACCTAGAATTGTTCAGTAAAAGACTTGAATCCAGCCTCAAGCTTTTTAAGGCGAGAACTCGGATTAAAGTCTTCTTCCAGATCCTGCATCAACTTCAAATCACGGACAGAATTCCAAGGAGGATAAAAAGGAGACAAAGGAGGAGAACACCCAACCCTAGGATGAGGAGAAGTTAGGGGTTGGGCAAATGGCAACTTGTCCGCTCCTGAAGAAGTCGCCACAACCGCTTGAGCAGCAGCAGTGAAGAAGTCCCAGCAGCAAAAGGAGTCACCATGAGGGTAGACTCAACAGCAGGATTGGGGTCGGGGCAAAGGCACCTACCCACCACACCAACACTCTCCGTCTTCTCGAGTCGGAAAATTTGGAGCGTAAGAAATAGCAGCAGATAACCTACAAAAAAAAAAAAAAAAAGTCAAAGACAAATGATGCAAGAAAAAAAAAAGAAGTCGAAAGAAGAAAAAACTTACTTAGGGAGGACGACGGAAAGCAATACGAGGCCGAGGTGGTGGAGGAGGCATGACTCGCTCCAGATCCACCAACAACCCGGCAGACGAAGGAGCAGGACCCGGCAAGGGTCCCAAAACTGGAGGTTGAGAAGAAGTCGACCGGGAGCTACAGGGAGCCAGAATCAAAGTTCAAAAGAGCAAAGAAGTAAACACACCAAAACCAAGAAGACAACACTCACCGGCGAAGAAGGGGAGAGTTGTCAACATCCTCAGCCTCATCTTCAAAAAGAAGAACTGATCCACCTTCTACCAAGAAAGAAGAATCAAGACTACTTTCCAAAAAGAAGAAAACAAGTCAGAAAAATCAAACAACCTCTCACCTATCAGAAGGTTACCTGAAGGCTGAGGAGAAGGAGAAGAACGCGCCCGTTTTTGTGCCGCTGAAGAAGAAGAATCTCCCGCAGCAGGTCTCTTCGCACCGGCACGGGTAATTCGAGGAAGGGCCACCGGCTGATAAGGAACATACTGAAGAGAAGGCTCCGTCAAAGAAATACCCGGTAAAATAACTCGGCCTTCAATTACCTTATGACCAGGTGCAGCCGGAAGAGCAGGAAGAGGAGCAATCTCCCCATCAACATAAAGAGAGGCATCGGCATCAAAATCCCTGCCAAAAGGCTTCAAAAAGAACAAAAGATAAGTCAGTATTAATCAGAAAGTACTCGGAAAACAAAAATTCAAACAAGAAAATATAACTTACAGCAGGAGGAGGATTGCTGGCCGAGTACTCAAAGCCAATCATGGGGACCACCGACACTCCCTTCAAAATCTTCTGGAGACGCACAAGCACCTCACCATTGGACAACTCGGTCGTGGCCACCATTCGAGAGGGATCCTCGGCACGCAGTACTCGAAGCCAAAATGCTCCCGTGCCTTCAAAGGTCGTACTCGGCGACGAAGATAGCTTGCCTCAATGGCGAAACCGGACAAGCCATTCTGCTTCAAATAACTAATCCTATCGAAGAGGGGTTGGAGAAGAGTCAACTTCGGCGGCGATAAGCTGCTCCTTCTCCCACCGATCATTAGGAACAGGCGGGACCCCCGAGTAGGTTTGAAGTCTTTGGAGCACCCGGCACCACCATCAAGATTACCAGCATAAAACCACTCGGACCGCCAATCCTTCACGGATTCAACAAGATCGTACTCAAAGAAGTGGCTCGACTTACGCCCCTGCCGGAATTGAATTCCACATCCACCAAGGGTGTGGAGGAAATCATTGCGGGGCTGCGGCTTGAGGCGGAAAAGAAAGCGGAACAGATTTAGGGAAGGAGGAATGCCAAGGAAAGTTTCACAAAAATGAACAAAAATAGAAAGATGAAGAACTCCATTCGGGGTAAGATCATGGAGAGAGATGCAAAAATAGCGAAGAAAACGGTGAAGGAAGGAACAAGCGGGAAGACAGAGCCCCGACACGAACAAAAGAAATAAAAAGAACAATTTCCCCGGGGCGAGGAACAGGAACACGATGCTCACCAGGAGCAACCCAACCGGAGAACTCCTTGAGCTGGATGCGTGGCGGTAATGCAAGAGCAAAGATTTGGGGATTTTTTCTACGGCGCTAGGATTTCAGGAAGCAAAGGCAAGGTGAAGAAGAAGAACAAGAAACCACGGCTAATTTATAGACCGGTCTTAAAAGGCCCACTTAAGGAGCAACGGTAAAAAGGCCAACGGATACAAAGGCGCGAGAATGGGAAAGGCCCATAAACCCTTAAATCACGGGATAACGGTCCTTATCCCGTTACCCACCAACGGTAAAGTATTGTGTCGTTACAAGGAAAGGTAGCTTTGCCAATATTATCATAACAAGTCGACACAAAAGAAGACGGCCACCAACAACTCAAATCAAAGGAAGCCGGATCAACCACGAGCCAAAACAAGTCTACTAAAAGATATACGTCTTCATATCAATCAAAAACAAGTCGGCTCGAAGGCGGACAAACATAAACTCAGGACAAAACAACTCGGATTACTTCATGAACATATATTTCTTCAATTACAAGTTACATGATACAAGGATACAAGTCTTACAAGACCCATCGAATTCAGAAAGAATACCGAAGCAACAGTTACAAGGAACCCTATAGAATTTGGCCATAGAAGAAAATTACGCAAAAAATCTACAAGGAATCCAGTGGAATTCCGCCATAGAAAATAACTACGCAGAATCCAAGACCGCCCCTCGTTTCTGGACCCGGACTACCTCTCGAGGCGCGAATGAGCCGAAAGCGATTCAAAGCAACCTAGATACACCAACACGGTGCATTCAAGATTGCCAAAAGGAGCAGCGACTGATCAAGCATCACACCGGGCCTCTCCAAAAACAAGTCGGATCGAACCCCATGTGAACAAGAGAGCTCCGGCTATCGTCGGCCGGTGGGCGATACGCACCGCACAGCCGTAAGACTGTGCGGCTCGGCAACCTTCCCACGTAGAGCATATGTCGGGCGAGTGGAAAAGAAGAACTAAGAGTGCAAAATGACCCAAAGATAAGGCACATCTCAAGACTTCTTCTACCTACCAGAACGAGCCTCCAATCACAATCCTACTCCGGGATTAGTCTGCCTCTAATCCCTATCTCAAGAATTCTTCTACCCACTAAATGAACCATACTAGAAGAACAAGAAAGAAGCCCGGGGGCTGCTCCACCTTACAAACTATCATCTTTACAAAAACAGAAGGAAGCACACTACATGACACTGAAAAGCAACCGAGAGGGAGGTCCAATTTATAGGATCAGATCGGCGTACATAGACCAAGTTCACCAAGACAAAGAAGCACTGACAAGGACAATAAAAGAGGGCAGTAAGGAAAGCAGTAAAGGAGCATATTCCAGGAATATTCTAGAACAGTAAAAGTCTTTATACCGCCAGCTATCAACGACCAACCATAAAAGCAGATATAAAGAGCAGTGAAAGCAAGTCACGAGCCGTTGTCCAATTCTACAACAGAAGAACCCGGACAAGGACTCGGGGGATACAATTTCAAAGCCATCATGCTACTCAGGACCTTCCAGCTCTTTGTTCCAAAAAGCAAGAGGCTCGGGGGCTACACTCATTGAGTGCGCCTATGGGCGCATCGTCAATCAAGCCACCACCCGACTACTTTTGAAGAATCAAGCTCGGGGCTACAATTTCAAAGCCATCATCATGCTACTCGGACCCTCCAGCTCTTTGTTCCAAAAAGCAAGAGGCTCGGGGGCTACACTCATTGAGTGCGCCAATGGGCGCACGTCAATCAAAAAGCCACCACCCGACTACTTTTGAGGAAAAGAATTCAAGCTCGGGGGCTACAATTTCAAAGCCATCATGCTACTCTGGACCCTCCAGCTCTTTGTTCTAAAAAGCAAGAGGCTTGGGGGCTACACTCAATGAGTGCGCCTATGGGCGCACGTCAACCAGAAGCCATCACCCAACTACTTTCAAGAAAAAGAACTCAGAAAAAGCTCGGGGGCTACGGTTAAAGCAAGTCACGAGCCTTCGCCTCATTTTTTACAAAGAACTCGGAAGAGCTCGGAGGCTACGCTTAAGGAAACACACTTACAATACCAAACAGGCTAAAAGCCATCGCCCGACTTCTTTTCTGACAAAAAACAACTCAGACGAAGTCTCAGGGGCTACAGGGCATACACCCTCAACTTTTTCTTTTTTCTCAAAGACCCTCTAGCTACTTATAAATAAATAGCAAGAGGCTCGAGGGCTACACTCAATGAGTGCACCTACGGCGCACAAAAGGGAACAATTCTTCAGCTAAGACCACTTCGAAGCATCACTCCGTAAGCAAAATGCGTTCCCCGAGTTCTACTTCAAAATGCTCGGGGGCTTGTCGATACAGGACGTAGACGGCTACTCACCCAAAGACGGCTCCCGTCGGGGACAAGAGCAAGAAAGGCGAATCCGAGTAGAATACGGATCATCCTAGTTAGCGAATAGAAAGTAACCTCCGTGAATCGAACATAACACTTCCTATGAATCCGACTAGGATTAGAAACCATAGCTCGGCTCTTTTTCCTCTTATAAAAAAGGAGCGAGCACCCTCTTTTGTAAATGCATTTAACAATACACGATCGGATATCAATCCAACGCAAAAGGCCAAGGCCGACCGGAGTAGAGCTTTTTTTCGGACGACGACGAGGGCTCGAACCAGGATAAACCGCGGTGTCTCTTGCGTGAAACCGCCGAAGTTCTAGTCGTTCGTCGAGATCGAATCAATCGCTACGGGAACCCGTGGCGGGCTATCGATGGTCAAACACCGATAAGGGGTCTTAATACCAAGATGGCCAAAACCATGGGCATCGGTTCGAGGGCTACCTTCAATGAGTTCATCGGTGATCGCTTGACTCGGGAGAATAACAACAACCTCGCATCTTTGCTTCCAAGAATCGCAAGAGAAACTTTGAGGGAGGATCTTCTCGATTCAGCCCCCAATGGCTAATCGTCCGCAGCACCGCCCTCCGCTTTCGAATTCGAGGTTCCGTGCACCCGCTCCAAGGAGGAATCCTACAGACTCCACCACCTCCAGAAGAACCGGAGGGGTTACCGCCCACCTACACCTCAAGCTCAAGCCAAATTTGGTGGTTCCACATTGCTCCCGCCGTAAGAGGCCCGTGCTTCAACCGCAATTAGATGGGTCATTTCGCCAAATCTTGTCCCTACCCGAAGAAAGCAGGCGACCTATCACGCACGTGCACACCACACCACCGTGGATGAGATTCCCGAAGGAGAACCATTCTGCGCGGGTGCGTTTCTTGTCAACAATCATCCTGCAGGTTGTTTTATTTGATTACGGATCATCGCATTCTTTTATGAGTCAAGCATATGCACGGTCACATGAGTTAGAACTTAAGCAATTAGATTATGGGTACCGCACCAGCTCATTTGGTCTTTGATGTCTTATCTAATCGGATGCTTGAGCAAGCAATCTTTGAGATTGGAGATAATTCATATAGAGTTAATTTGGTAGTACTGCCTGGTTTAACTATGGATGTGATCTTGGGGATGAATTGGATGAAAGATAAGCAAGTTGTGATTGATACTGGGAATAGAACAATTACCCTCAAGGACCCTAAGGGTGATGGCACTTTCAAGTGTTATTGCCTCGAGTTGCGAGATATGACCAAGTTGACATATGCTATCCGAGCTTCTTCTCTTCCTTGAGATTCCGAAGTGGTTTGTGAGTTTCGATATTTTTCCGGAAGATTTGCCGGGGTTACCGCCGACAGAGATATTGAGTTTGCAATTGATCTAGTACACGGTACAGCTCCAATATGCAAGTGACCTTATCGTATGCCTCCCAATGAGCTAGCAAAATTGAAGAAACAGTTGTATGAGCTGAATAAGTTGGGTTTTATCAGGCCGAGTACTTCTGAATGGGGTTGTCCAGCTTTGTTTGTGAAGAAGAAAGATCACTCTTTGAGACTATGTGTTGACTATCGGCCGCTCAATGCCGTAACAGTCAAGAACAAGTATCCGCTGCCAAGAATTGATATTCTGTTTGATCAGTTGTCTAAAGCAAAAGTGTTTTCGAAGATTGATTTGAGGTCAGGGTATCATCGGATCAAGATTCATCCGTCGGATGTGCATAAGGCGCTTTCGTCACTAGATAGGGGTTGTACGAGTATCTTGTTATGTCTTTTGGCCTAACAAATTCTCCCGCATACTTTATGTATCTTATGAATTCGATCTTTATGCCGAATTGGATAAGTTTGTGATTGTATTCTTGGATGATATTACGGTTTACTCGCAAATGAAGAAGAACATGCCCAAACATTTGAGAGTTGTGCTCACCGGACTTAGAGAGCATAAGGCGTATGCCAAGTTCAAAAGTGCGAAGTTTTGGCTGAACGAAGTTGCTTTCCTTGGTCACATCATATCCGAGAATGGTATTTCAGTTAACCCAGACAATACAGGAGGTCATGGACTGGCAGGCACCAACGTCGGTTCACGAGATTCGGAGTTTTCTTGGAATGGCAGGATATTATCGCCGTTTCATTCCCGATTTCTCTAAGATAGCCAAACCGATGACGAGTCTGCTGCAAAAAGATCACAAGTTTGTTTGGACAGAGGAGTGTGAAGCAGCTTTTCGTACCTTGCGAGAGTTGCTAACCACGCTTGCTCTGTCTTAACTTGGCACCGGGACATCGAGAAGCCGTTTGATGTGTACCGCGATCCATCGAAGACTGGTTTGGGTTGTGTGTTGATGCAAGATGGCAGAGTGATTGCTTATGCTTCACGTCAGTTAAGAAAGCATGAAGTCAACTATCCCACGCATGATTTGGAGTTAGCTGCAGTTGTGCATGCATTAAAGATATGGAGACATTATCTATTGGGAAATGTTTGCCATATCTACACCGATCACAAGAGTCTCAAGTACATCTTTACTCAACTTTGAGCTCAACATGAGGCGAAGATGGTTAGAGTTGATCAAGGACTATGACTTGCAAGTGCACTATCACCCCGGCAAGGCAAACGTAGTTGCGCACGCCTTGAGTCGCAAGTCGCATCACCATGCCGTGAAGCCGTTGTTTGGAGAGAAGTTCAATCGATGCATCCGGCGAGTCTGCATGATATCCAAGTTCGATGTTCTCTCGACCAACAGATTATTGAAGGCCAAAAGACCGATCCCGGCATCTATCACCTCAAAGAAAAGATGAAGAAGGAATCAATTTCGCATTTCGCATTGGATGACAATGGTGTACTTTGGTTCGACACTCGTCTTGTCGTCTTAGAAGGATCGAGAACTCAAGAACAAGATAATGGATGAGGCTCACCTTTCCAAGCTATCCATTCACCCAGGAAGCAACAAGATGTATCATGACACGAGACCTCGCTCTTTGGTGGACCAAGATGAAGAAAGAGATAGCGACTTATGTGGCTCGATGCGATACGATACCGTCGTGTCAAGGCCATTCACATGAAGTCGGCGAGGTTTATGAATCCTCTACCGGTTCTGCATGGAAATGGGATGATATTAGTATGAATTTCATCATAGGTTTGCCAACTTCACGTAAAGGAAATGATTCAATCACGGGTGATCATCGATCGGTTAACCAAGTCGACTCACTTCTTACCTGTCAAGACTACCTTTAGACCACCTCACTATGCTGACCTCTACATCTCTCGAGATTGTTCGTTTACATGGGGTACCCAAGACCATAGTATCGATCGAGGACCGCAGTTCACCGCTCACTTTTGGAACCGTTTGCATGAAGGTATGGGAACTAAGTTACTACACAGCACTGCTTATCATCCTCAGACTTCAGGTCAGACTGAAAGACTTATCAAATTCTTGAAGATATGTTGAGGGCATGTGTGCTATCTGCAAAAGGATCGTGGGAATCTTGGCTACCTTTGGCCGAGTTCTCCTACAACAACAGTTATCAAGAAAGTATCAGGATGGCACCTTTTGAAGCTTTGTATGGCAGAAAATGTAGAACTCCATTGAATTGGGTCGAAGCGGGTGAAAGGATATACTACGGTATTGACTTTGTCCCCGGTTGAAGAGAAGGTTCGAACCATCCAAGAGCATATGAAAGTCGCACCGATCCCGACAAAAGAGTTATCCGACAATAGAAGAAGACCTTTGATGTTTGAAGTAAGTGACTATGTTTACCTAAGAGTTTCACCGATAAAGGGTACACAAAGGTTTGGAGCCAAGAAGAAGCTTGCCCCAAGATATGTGGGTCCATACAAGATTCTCGAGAGAAGAGGTGAAGTTGCTTACAAATTGCAGTTACCAGAGTCGATGAGTGCTATCTTTCCGATCTTTCACGTCTCTCTCGGTTGAAGAAGTGTTTGCGTGTGCCCGAAGAAAGAGTTGATGAGCAAGAGCTGAGGCTAGCATCTGACTTGGTCTATAAAGAAGAGCCTGTGAGAATTGTGGATAGCAAGAAAAGAGTCACTCGGAATCGTTTGATGCGTACTTACAAGGTCATGTGGAGCTACCATGATGATAGAGATGCATCATGGGAAACCGAGGATTACCCGAAAGAAGTTTATCCCGAATTCCATAAAACACAGTTAGTAAACCCAAATCTCGGGACGAGATTTCTTTTAAAGGGGTAGGGCTGTAACACCTCAAGTGTTAAGCTTGCATTAGGCTAATAATTAATTAACTTGACCATCATTAATCATGGCATAAGCATCATCAAGTCAAAACCCTAGTTGCATTTCATCATTTCATGTGTTTAGCTTTTAATTCTAAAGTGCTTGCCACGATTGCTAACTAGAGTAATTAATTTTTATGTTTGATGCTTGATCATGTTTGGATCCATGTGCCCAGCATTTCAAAATGATTTAACAAAATTTATTGCAAAAGTTTTGGTGGATTTTGGAGCAAAAGAAAAATGATTGGAAAATCTCCTTTTATTGCCCTAAATTCAAAAGGAATTTGTATTTCAAAATCTGTTGGGAATTTTGACTTGAGCCCTAAATGAAAATTGTTCATCTCAAAATTCTCTACAACTTTTATTTTTGGCTCACCCCTTGAAAATGCCTCTAAATTTGTCAAACAGTTGCATTTTTTGTTCAGTTTAAATTTCAAAAAAAAAAAAAAGTTTCACGGGCACCGCTTTTAGCCCACCCGCTTTGGCTCACCCGACCCGCTCCATTCAGTAGCGCCCCAAGGCGCCCGGCCCAGCGCCCGTGACCGGGCGCAGGGCGGGCGCGCCACGCGCACGCCATGCCCGGCCAGCGCCGCGTGGGCGATTCCGGCCATGTGGGTCCCGCCACCACCGCCGCGCCTACACCCGCCCGCCTCGCTCTCCCGGCTCGCCCACGCTCGCCATTTCGCTCCCCTCTCCCAGCCCAGCGCTTGCGCAGCCAGCTTGGCGCCGCCACCGCCCGCCACCGCGGGCGGCGTTCCGCCCGTCCGCCGCCCGCGCTAGCCCCCCCGTAGGCAGACGTGCTTCCCGCCTCGATGCGCTCCACCTCCCGCGCTTTGCCTAATCGCCGCCCGGCGACCGCCGGTAAGGGGGCTACCGGCCGCCCTCCGACCCACCGCCATGGCCTGAGCCCGGCGACCTCACGGCCCGCATCGTCGACCGCCTTTCCGATCCCTTCGCCCTCTCTTGCGGCGCACCCGTCCGCCAAGCGGCAGCGAGCTCGTGCTCCCGCCCGCCATGGCCGGGCTCGCCGCCGGAGCCCCGCCCGTCCGGCCGCCATGCCGCGCCACCTTGCGCCGCCGCTCGCCGCGCGCGCCGTTCCGAGCCGCCCACACGGGGCCCTAAACCCCGTCGGCCAGTGCGCCTCCTCGCGAGGGAGCGGCGTGGAGTGCCGACAGCGTCAGCCGGAGAACCAGCCGGCGGCGGGAAGCGGCCCCGTCAACCGCCCGCGCCCCGCCTTCGTCAGGGTGGCCGGTGGGACCGGGTTGACCGAGCCCGGCCGGCGGTTTCCTGGTGCGATGCACAGGTGCACTTAGCGTTTAGGGGCCGGTTTCTTTTAAAAAGAATTTCAGAAAATGCATTTAAAGGCTTTTTAATTTATTTGCTGGCACATTTGTGGTCCAAATCTGGTGGCGTAAATTTCATTGGAATGGTGTGAGTAGATCTACCAGGGAAAAATATGTGATACAATTTTTGAGAGTTTTCCCTGTGCAGTTTTATTTAATTATTGAAAAGGCTAAAATCTAAGTAAATGTATAGTAAATAGTATATAGCTCGAGAAAAATATGGTTCTTGCTTTGTTAGTCTCTGTGTGTGATGTAGTTTTGGGAAAAATGAATACCATGTAGTTTTACGTGTAAAAACATTGAGATGTGATTTAATTGTGTTTTAGGGCTGATTCTTAAATGATTTTTAGTAAATTAAATATGAGTAATTATGCCTTGATAATTTTTGATGACTGCTCTTGTGCTAAGAAGTTCTAGTTAAAAATATGAAATCTGTTGTTTGACACTTTTCACAGTACAAAGTTGTTAAATGTGCATTTCTGTCCTGTTGCTTTATCTTTTTGTGTAGGCTGTTGTACTTGATGAAAAGTGATGAAATTTTTATCATGGCTCTGTGTTAGCATAATGTAGCTCCTGTAATTTTTATAGAATTTTCTGGACTGTTTAGATAGAGGTCACAGTTCAACCCCTTAAATTCACATGAAATGATAAGCTTTGATTTAATTGCTTTAGTAGGTGCTATATTTGCTTTTGAGCACTTTTAGTTATGTTTTGTTTGCTGGTCCTGTTATGCAGCACCATAACTGAAGTGTGATGCTTAGCTATGAGTAGTGTTACCTCTTTTTATTCATATGTTGTGAGTGTGTGTATGCCTATGCACACCTCTCTTCTTTATACACTTCTCTAAGTGTTTAGACAAGAGATATGCACATACTCAGTAAAGTGAAGTAGTGTATACTAGAGAGGAGATATGCACCTACTCTGTCAAATAACTTGTTAATCATCTTCATTCATAAGCATCGCACCTATGCATTCTTTATGTTTATACCGTGCATCGCATCATCTGAGGTTCGCGGGAGGACCTCCAACTTTCGGAGATCGAGGAGAGTCACCGGGGGAGTTCCAACGGGGAGGTCCCACCGTAAGAGGACGAGGAAGACTCCGCCCGAGTGTCCAGAACCACCTCGCTTGGTGACTTGAACAAGGCAAGCACCGGAGCATCTACTTACCTATGCTTTCTAACAGTCTAATTATGTTTTATGAATGTTGCATTAAGTATAGGAGTTGTGTGCAACCGTTGATGCATTATATCCTTGCTTTACCATTGAATTACCCACCTTGATATACCCCGCTAGTCTAGGGGGCTTAGTATTATGCTTAGCTTGCTTAGACGGTAGAAGTCGGGTGATTTCTGTCATCCGCGAGTATAGGTGGTTACTTATGATTGATGGAAAGGCTTTTTGCCGATATCATCGGTTGATGGTTATGGTAGAGATAATTGGAGACCGGACGGAGTCTTGTGGGGTCGTTGGACCATAGTGATTCCGTCGTGTCGATTAAGGACCGCATCGATTGATGTACCGCAAGTCATGTTGAACGCATGCCTCACATTTAGCGGGCCGGATAAGTCGTTCCGACCCGAAGCTTAACACTATCCAGTCGGTTCTCGATCCGTTCGCACCGTATTGGAGATGGATGGGGGACCACGGGGGCGCCAAGAGTAAGTCTCGAGTCCGGCTAGGGGCGCTAATGCGGTCGGGCGGCCCCCAGGTACGGTGGTTCCGCTCGAAACCGCGTTTTCTTCCGGATATGTGCCACGGTGACTGTAGCTCACTTGGCTCGTGGCGTGGTTTGTGTGAGGAATACCCCCCGAGCTCGGTTGTAATCGATTCGAATCGCCATCGTTCTGGGAGTGAACACTTGACTTGAGCTGCACCATCGTAGTAATGATTATGGAATGTGATTAATGATGATGATGAGTTAAGCTAATGGTTCTGCTTATGATTTATTACTTGCTTGCTTAATCATGACTAATATACTATAATGATGCATAGTATAGATGCTCACCTAGCATAAATAGGAATAGGAATGGTTAAGCTGAGCTATCACCTTAAATGATACTACCGCTTTTTATGCAAAAGAGTCAAGCTATCCCCCGATAAAGCCCTGTCATGCTCCTTGGAGTCTTTTATTTTGAGTCAGACAAGTAAGTCTAGCTGAGTACTTTCTCGTACTCAGGGTTTTTCCCGCTTGTTGTTTGTGCAGATGGCCATACCTACCACGGGTATTGTGAGACCTGCTTATACCCAGTGGATTAAAGTACCAAGGGCATGGTCGTTCTTAATATTCTCCCCACTTGCTTTTGTGGATTGGCTATCGAAAGTCGGCATCGTATTAAACTTAAGTTTGTGTGTGTGGGTTGAGCTTTTAAAACTATCTTGTTTCCGCTACTTGGATTTGAAGAACTTGGTTTGTAATAACTTTATTTCCGCAGCTCTCGATGTTGTCGAACTATTTGTAAAATGTTGTAACGTGCGAATAGTGACGCTTAAACTTTATGCGATCTTGGTTGATGATGTTTGGTTTGAAATCCTTCGAGATTTCCGGACTACCGGGTTTATAATGGCTTAAGTGTGACGATTACTTGCTTAGCGAAAGTGATTTTTCACTTATGCTTTTATAAATTGGTCGGTTCTGTTACAAATGTCATTCTAAACTAGAACTCATCCGCTCTGTTTATAAGCAACCTTCTTCCATTTACATTTCCAAAAGTATTAGATCTAGGAATTAGGGAAGTTGCAAAAAATAGTAAGCTTAAATGTGTAGAGATACAAGCGTGCTCGGGGCTTTGAAATGTGTGGTAGCATTTCCTTCTTTGGGAAACTGCATATAAAACACCACAATTTATATGGACAAAAAGAATTACATTTTCAAAAAATAACACAGGGATCAAGGTTAACAAATGTACTGAGGAAAAATCTATCGCCAAGAACAATGTATTGACAATCTCCAACTTCAAAAACCATACAGGTACAGGTAATAAAATATTTTAAAAAAATATAAGAGAATGAACTTCTACTACAACTTGTATATACTGATTTTATAGTCTTGTAGGAGGAAAATGCATCTGTATTGCCAAATAGGAGTAGCATACAGATAAAACAAAATGTAACTAGCATCACTTGTATAGGTTGCTACATATATAGACAACATACTAAAAAGAATCAAAAAAACATAACTTGCTACCAACTAGTAGCCAGTTATTAAAAAACCAGCAAACATGATGCTGCAAAATGAAACTGAAAAGTAACAAAAAAAATAGAACCAAAATTGACAGACAAAAAAGAGAACTAAAATAGAAAAATAGAAATAAAAACAAAGGTAGACAAAAATAAAAAACTGAAATTGATAAGCAATAAAGAATTGAAATTGATAGATAGAAACTAAAAACAAAAGAAGACAAAAAGAAAAAATACTACAAAATAAAACTGAACAGGACAAACCTGAAATTAACAAAAAAAATGGTGAATATAGACTATGAAAACTAAAGTAGACTGTTATGACCGGCATTCCATATACCAGGCGCCAACAAGCTAGTGGCTAAGGGCCTTATAGCAATTAGGCATAAACCGGGCAGTAGATGGGCTGATAGCCCAGTTATCTTCATTGAGTATTTTCCATAGACATATAAATACCTGTAAACATTATTTTTCGGAATTAAGCAGAAACATAGTTGTTTCCGGCTTCCTGAAGGGAGCCGGGAGTCCTACTCGCCTCTTGCCCTAATTCCTTGCTCGAGCAGCAGCCCGCCGCCGCGTCTTCCTCGAGCCTTCAAACCTCGTCCTCCAACCAGCCACAACTACAACCTACGTTCCACGAGAGGCAGACCTGCTGCGTCTACCATAGACACAATTAAAAAAAATTCCAAAGAAAACTAAATCTGAAAGTACAATAAACTGGAATTGAAAATAAAATTGATAATACAATACAGGCAATATAATAGTGATGAAGAAGAATGTCTAATAACTTAACTAACTCAACAAATTCCAATGCTCTTGAGTGTTTTAACCCTACAGCAGTACAACCAGCAGTGTGCCATTACCGTTGTCGTTGAGGACGGCTCTGCGGTGGTGAATTCTGAATTGGCATTCAAATTGGCACTTTGGGAGACAGGCTAAAACAAAAGACATAATTGATGGAACAAGGTGAGTTGTTACTAGTACTAGTACTAATAATACTGTAGCAGATAATGATAGCTGCTCAGTAGACCGGACGAACAAACTGAAACTGAGAAGCCAGACAAATAAACTTAAACTAAATAGAGCCGGAGAAGCTGCTAATTGGACCAGGACAACTAGACTTAAGCATACAAGTCACGTGTGATGTGGCATTAACAGAGTGAACAATCTATGTCATCCGGTCAGCCAGTCCAGTGGGTCGGCAGGTTTCCAAACGAAATTAATTAGAGCTAGACACGCTCCTACTACTCTCTGCTAATGTCTGAAAACTAGATAGCACCAAGATAAAGAATTACAGAGGATCTACAGCTAGTATGAGTAAACTGAACAAACACTAGCAGCCTAAAACGTTTCAGGAGCAGTTAGTTCAATGCCATGACCGGATTGGCTGCTACTGATTGTAGTAGTACTACATTACAAAATATGTGTACACATTATATAAGCAAAACAAGACTAATCACTAGAAAAGATAAAACATTGCACCAAAAATAGCATTATTTCTCAAGTATAGCATTTTATAGATAGCAAATGGACAAGCTAAAGGAGATGCCAAAAGATACTCCAAACACACCAACATGCTCACATATTGGAAGGAGAAAGTAACTGTTGCATCAAAATATGCTAAATGCAAAAATCCATCCACATCCTATTCAGATGTCAAAAAGGTCAAAATTGAAAAAAAAAAACAATTAGAAAAAGCGAAACAAGGTTACAAGCAGAAAATGGATGATGAATTTTCAGTGAATTTGAATAAAATTCATAGGTCTACAATGCCTCCATAAGACCCAAGAACTTATAGCCAGAGCCACCTGGGTGTAACAATGTGCTTCAACACTACTGAATATGTAGTCCCAAGATAAAAAGTTTGAGCAAAACAGCAAAATATTATGACAATATATAGAAGAAGATAGGGAGTCATAAACAGACAATGCATGTGAGTGCTTCAGCAAGCACAAGGGCCTAGTAAGTGAGACACAGCAAACTAACATGGCAATCGCTAACATTTGCTATAAATCCAAATTTCATTTCCCACGGTTCACAAATTGCAACACATATCAATCCAGCTCAAGAGAACTGACAGCATATATATCACCTAAGAACATACATGAAGATCACAACCAGATCTCAACAGTCGCTAATCCAAAAAAGAGGATAAACACAACCACATTTCACTAAAAAAATCCACAGATGTGGAATGTCATAACACGTCACGAACTATAGGAGCAGGGGAGAGGCTGCCTGACGAGCGCAACATCTGAATCAGGAATAAACATTGGAGGGGGAGAAGTTGCGGAGCACCTTGCCGCCTTGCCGGCAAGCTTGCTCCAGCCAAGCACGCAACCATTCCTCGTCTTCCTCCCACTCCGGCACCTGCGGTTTGTGCGAGCGTGAACGAGGAAGCCCGCAGCCGTCCTCCCTTCCCTCTTGAGCCTCGACACGTGCGCGACCAAGGTTTCCCATAGCCTGGCCGCTGGTGCCTCACAGGCCGACTGCTCGGCGCTAGCCACTAGCCCCATCCCACCGGCCGCCGGGGCAGCACCCAACCAGCACCTTATCTCTCCGACTCCCGCTCTCCCGGTCCGGCGTGCGGTCAGCAACTGGCCGGGCCGGCAAGGTGCAGGCGCACAGCGGGCGTCCGCGAGTGGCCTTTGTCTGGCCTAGACGCTAAGTTTCTCCCATGATTTCTCCTAAATCTGAGAAAGCCGTGGAATGACACAACCACAAAACAAATCAAATCAAAGAAAAAAGGAAAAGAATGACACCGTGGGGAATCTCATCACCACCGTCGCCGGACGCCGCCGTCGCTGCCTCGAACAACACCGCAGTGGACGCTGCCTTCCTACGACACAGCCGCCGCTGCCGATGAAGACGAAGCTGCGGCCACCGTGGACAACGTGACCAACAACGACGTTGGCACCGCTGGCAAGGCCACTGACACTGCCGCCGCCGCCGGTGGCACGGCCATGGCCCTGTTAATGACTCTGCACAAAGGGTAAGAAAGCAACGGGAATTTTTTTTACAAAACAAAAGGCAGCAAGATGAGGGAGCGCGACAACCACAAAACTACATGGTTCCATAGACCTGATAGCCAACTGAGCACGAATCTCTACAACATCTGGACAATTAAAAAGTAGAAGATAACAGAAACAATAATCTCCTGGAAGATATTTAGAAATTCCGTTAATTTATATGGACCTTACAAGGCCTACGCTCTCGTTCACAATCACGTACTACAAGACCGAACGATGAAACAACTCTGTTGGGCCGGTGGAAAGCAGTCCAGTCAAGCCTGGGGACGGTGTAAGGGAATCTGGCCTACTTTGTAGCTTGCCATTATTATTTATTTATGTTCAGAAATACTCTCCTTTAATTTGTTGTGTGCTCGAGAGAATGTGCAAATCGCACACTCGGTCTCGGATTTGTTTGAAGCCTAGGAGGAACGTTGTCGTCGGCTGCAAAGAGAGCGGATCGAATGGATTACGTGGAATTCACTTTGTCTTTTTTACTAATGAATATGTCCATATGTTGCAATGGAATTATCAAATATTAATAATAAATAGGAATAAGTCCACTTTTGGCCTCTCAACTATCTCGCTCGGCCGATTTTAACCCTGATTTCTAGAACTGTTTACTGCGCGTACCTGATCTACTGTTCTGGTTCGGTTTTAGCACCTAGGTTATTTTGCGATGACGTGTAAGCGGTTTTGACTTGCCACCATGGCATGGACCGCCACGCTAGACAAATCCAAATGAGGAGGCCGGCCGGCCCACCAAACTCTCCCTCTCTCCTCTCATTTCCTCCTCACCGCAACCCTAGAACCGAACCGCTGCCCCCAAACCACCAAGCGCCATCGTCTCCATTCGGCCGCCCAAGAAAAGTTGCCGCCGCCTCTCCGATCCCGTGCGGTGATGTCATGCCAAGAGTGAAACGGGGCACCGCTGCACTACCATCAAACCTAGGGAACTCCCTCTTCTTCTTAGTCACCTCTCCCCTCTTGTCTCATCAAATGAATCATCTGATTCATCTGAGTCAACACTTGGCTCAGAGTCATCATTGACTGCACTAGGTTGAGGATTGGATGGCATCAGGTTCTCCACATTGACTTCATTCCCCTCATAATCAACCACCATCATACCTATGGCCTTCAATTTTTGCTTCAACTCATTCAGTTCAACTCTAATTTTGTCAGCCTCTTCATCCTGTTCACTGTTGTCATCATCACCAGGCATGTACTCAGGATCTGAATCACCATCCACATCTAAATCACCATCCACATCATCCACATATGAGCGCTCCTCATCCAGGATAGAAGCTGAATCATTGACTGACACTTCTTGCAGGAAAGGCTTCTTTGCTTTTGAATTGGATCCTTTTGAATTTGGTGATCTAATCCAGTCCAAATACTTACTACATTGTGCTATATCCTTCTGCACTTACTCTGGATATGACAAATCCTTCCTACAAACTACCACCCTGTCAGGACTCTGTTGGTCAGCATTCACTGCAAGAAGCTCCACAAAGATGTCTGCTGCCCCATCCTCAGCAACACTTTCCACACATCTGCATACATGCTGAGCATCTACCAACACTCTTAGCCCACTCAGTAAATCCTTCCTAGGTGAAGGGTCGAGATGGCAGACTAGAGGGGGTGAATAGTCCTTTCTAAAATCTAATCGCAGCGAATGACCGAATTAAATGCGGAATCAAAACTATCGGTCTAACCAAGACTACACCCCTCTATCTAAGTTCAAGCACCTTACAAAATATTCCTAGGTTGAGCCACTAAGGTGCAAGGCTAGGTAGTGCTCGCCTATCCAATACTAGATTGCAAGGTCACACAAACCTAAGCAACTAGTACTCAATCAAACCGGAGAGCACCTACACATACTAGTGAGCAAAGCGCACAAAGCCTAAGCACACTAGTAGTTCTCACTAGCACGGCCACACAAGACTAACTAGTGAGCTCAATTGCTTAGCTACATAAACTAAGCAAAGTGACTAGCAAGGCTACACAAGCCAACTAGCCACGCAAGAGCAACACTACTCACTAGCACAAGTAATGAACAAGTAAGAACAAGCTAGTGAATGCAAACCGACGAGAAGAGTAGACAAGTTGACACGTTGATTTTTCACCAAGGTTCACTTGGTTGCCACCAAGCTAGTCCCCGTTGTGTCGACCAACTCTTCGTGGTTCGGCGGCTAAGAGGTGTTCACTAACCTCGTCCACAATTGGACACCGCAAGAACCTACCCAAGAGAGGTAGCTCAATGACACTCGCAATCTAATAGAGTTGCTCTTCGTGATCTCCCGCGGGGTGAGCACAATCCCCCTCACAATGTCACTCCACGTGACTAGCAATCGGAGCACCACTCAATCTCCGAGCGTGCTACCACGATGCCCACAAGCCTCAAAAGCCGTCTAGGAGGTGGCAACCTCCAAGAGTAATAAGCACCACCGGGCTTGCAACTCGATCACCTAGTGCCACACCTTGCAATCTCTCAATGCAATGCACTAGAATCGCTCACTTCCGCAATCGGATGTAATCACTACAAGCATAAGCGAGTTAGAGGCTCTCCAAGCACTCCCACACAAAGCCACATAGGCCCAAGGGTGCTCAACCACCGCCCAAGGCCGGCCACCACTTCTATTTATAGCCCCAAGGGCTAAAGAGCCGTTGCCCACTTTCCTCGGCCCAACACGAAGGCATCGGACGATCGGATGCTTGAGCATCGGGACGCTGGCCGTCGCGGCGTCCGACGCCACCGCAACGCCACGTCTTTGAACTAGCCGTTGCCGCCAACGGTCCGCTCTCCTCAACTGCGTGGCACGCACTCATCGGACGCTCCGATGACCACCATCGGATGCAGCCTCCTCCTCTCACCTGGGACGCAACTTCGAGACTCCAAAACGCGTGCACCACCGCATCGGACGCGCCCGATGATGCATGGGCATCGGACGCTCCTCGGCGTCGGCCGCTCTTCCCGGCGCTTTCGCATCGCCAACACTGCTTTGCACCGAACGCGCCAACGCCAGAGCGTCAGACGCGCAGATGCAAACTTCCAGCGCGCAATCAACACCGACAAGCCATCGGACGCTGGCCCAGCGTCCGACATTGCTGCCACCAGCGTCCGATGAGTGTCTCTCAGCGAGAAACACTCCGACGACTTCGCCTCCAATTCCAGCCTCCGGCGTAATGGAAAATAGGCATTTCATTTCCACAAAAACGCCGAATCCCGCCTCGCAAGCTCGGCGGGAGGGAGAGAGGATCCCAAACCCCTCTCAACCCGGCAATCTCTATCCCCTTTGCAAATGTGCCAACACCACTAAGTGTACATCACCATGTGCAAGTGTGTTAACATTTTCACAAACATTTTCCAAAGGATTTTCACTCCTCACAACGCCACTCGATCCTAGCAACACGATGCAAAGTTAGATCACTCAAGTGGCACTAGATGACCGATATGCAAACAAGTTTGTCCCTCTTGATAGTACGGCCATCTATCCTAAACCCGGTCAACAACTTCTCTACACACCTATGACCGGTGAAATGGAAACACCCTAGGTTATACCTTTGCCTTGCGCTTTCCATTCCATCTCCTCCAATGCCGATGCAACACATGCACCGACCGCTCCACATGAATGATATGACCCACTTCATATCATCACATGGCCTTTGGTCCATCGATCTTGACCTCACTTGCTCTTCACCATCGCTTCGATCCTTCGGCGCCAAGTCTTTGCTCAAGCCTCCCGACACTCGGTACCAACGGCTTCAAAGCCTCCAACTTGCCCTTCACCATCACGATCGGTCCATCAAGCCAAGTCTTGTCTCGATCTTCACCTCTAGCCACATGACTCCATGTCATGTATCATGCATTAAGCTCCTTCATCACATGTGGACTAATTCTCTGCATATCTCACATAAGCACAATTAGTCTACCTAAGTTGTCACTCAATTACCAAAACTAAACAAGGACCTTTCACTAGGGAATAGCCAATGCAGCATCATTGGGTCTGTTGGATTGTAATGGTCCCTTAGATATCCCTGCACTTTTGGCAGAGACATTTTATCCGCTCGATGAATGACAACTCTTCATTTCCACCAAGATAATGAAGCTTCTTCCCATCATTCCTAAACTCACCACCAAAGTGAAATCGAATAACAAGGAATTTGGAAGGGTCCATTCCTAAACACAACAAACGATAATACACGCTTAGCACAGACCATCTCAGTTTACACAGCAACCAAGTACTATGCTACATCTACTTCGCAACCCTAGCAAGCAAAACTAACTGAAATTCCAAAAAATAGAGTAGCTTCTTCGGATTTAGTCGTACCTGGTACTCTCCGCCTTCTCCGTTTCAGTACATCAACGCTGACAGCGAAGGAGATTAGGGGGCCCAGCGCTGGCAGCCGCAAACAGCGGCACTGGGGCAAGGAGATACGGCGGGCGCCGCCTCGCGGTTCTAGGGTTGCGATGAGGAGGAAATGAGCGGGAAATGAGAGGGAGAGGGAGAGTTTGGTGGGCTAGCCGGTCTCATTTGGATTTGTCCAACGTGGCGGTCCATGCCACGGAGGCAAGTCAAAACCGCCTACACGTCATTGCAAAACAGCCGGTGCTAAAACCGGACTGAACAAGAGGTCACGTGTGCGCAAAAGAAACGGTTTTGGAGATCGGGGTTAAAATCGGCCGAGCGAGATAGTTGAGGGGCCAAAAGTGGACTTAATAGGGACAGTGTTGCATATTTATTTATCCTTTTGATAAAATTTATAAAATAATAGTTATTTTTATGGCCATGATATCTAAAATATGTTAATATTAAGAATAATATGACTGTACCCAATTAAGTCTACATCGAATTGTAAAATATAATTTCATAAAAATTTATCCCACGGTAAAAAGTAAATATTTACTTGTAATTTCCTATAACCTTAATTTCTACACCGACTATGTGTTGATAGTGTTAGATATAGAGTTCCATGACTTTGTTCGAGGATACATAAAAACATATACTTTTAATCGCCGATTATAAAGAGGCAAAGAGTTAGTTGTATCCCGTCAAAGGTTGGTCTGTCCATTGATGATTATGGTGGAGACTTCTCTCGATTTTCACATGAAAATCCTCATGGAGGAGTGCACCGGTCACCGAGAAATTCATGAGCTCGCCCGATTAGCCAAGTTTGTTAAGAAACTTCCGGTCTTGCTTGCTCTCTCGCTTATGGATTCATCTAGTGGTACTTGATAATCTTTTTACCATGATTTTTTTTTCCTATTCATAGTACGACTATCAATCCTAAATGTGATCACACCCCATATGGTGTCTCGATCATGAACAACATGGGTCTATTGCTTATACATTTGCCTTGAGCCCATGTCGTTTTTTTCTCTTTCTTATTTTTCAAGTTAGAGCACTTATCACGTACCATCTTTTGGATCACATCATCCATCACCCTAATCTCCATCTAGCTCCATCACTTGGTTTAGATAATCCTATCTTTTTGCTACGCAAACTAAGCACATGCACAATCGGAAACGAGCCGATTTGCCGAGTGTCTACGGCACTCGGCAAACAAATTAAAATACTCGGCAAATGGTTTGCCGAGTGTGTAACCTCGGCAAAGAACTAAAAAATAAAGTTCCTTTTAGCAAATCAAACTTGATCATACATGGTATTATAGATTCAAAACTGTCAAGACATCACAAATCGAAAGTGAATGAAACCTAAAAAATTATCTTCCTATTCATAAAGCAAAAAGGCCATATATAGTAGTCCGGTGCAAATAGCAGATTCCTTTATTTATTTATAATTATTTATAATAAAGTTCACTACAAACTTACTCAGGACTAACATATCTCACACAACTAAAAAGATTAAAGAGTGGACACCGTTTTGGTGCGACTTTTGAAATCGTCTCACCTTGGTTCTGCCTCCGTGCGATCCCCGTGCTGATTTTCCATCGCCAGATTTTACGGGCGTAATTCCGTCATCTCCGATTCAATCATGCCATGCGTGCTCCCATAACTTCCTTTTTATTTGCTGGGCTGTCGGTGTGTTTCCAATACATGCATGGGGTAGGTTCCGTAGCTCCCCTCTTTTGCCATATATGCAAATACACACACCCACAATGATGCAAGCAAAAGCCCCAAGACCGCAAAAGTGGAAAGAAAATTAATCAGCAATTATTCCTCTATCACAGAAATCCCGTCCCTGGTGAGTGCATGCGTGCAATCGCGCCCACCTACCTACGTAGAAATGTAGTGATACAATCTCTATCTCTACAACCTAAAAAAATAAAACATAGATAATTATTCGTGCGATTAGCGCTTGGGGTCGTCGGCCTGCCGGCTTGTGAGACCCACGCGTTCCCCTGCATCGCCATGCTTCACATGCAATTTGATTTGGAGACCGACAATCACATACTTCTCCGTGCATGCAATCTCGAGTCCGGCAATCACGCAATGCAAATGCAAATCATCATGTCCTTCCTTCCTAGCTTCCTTCCTCATGCGACAAAGCATCACCTAGCCCGTCACGTGAGCATCGCCTCGCCCGGACCCGATTCGGCGCATCGCACGCAAGTGCCGATTCTCCGCCGCTGCCGCCGCCGCTGCCACCGCCGCCGCCCGCCCCACCGCCTTGCCCCTACGATCTTCGAGGACGGCCGGGCGGCAACGCACCGCAACGCGCACCACCGCAATGTGAAGCCCGCACCGCCGCTAGCGTCATAGTCAACGAACGAACTTGCTCCTTGATCCATCGCTTGCCACCAGGAAGACAATCGATGCCGCCGCGGCGAACGCTGCACAACCGCAATGTGGAGCACGCACCACCACTAGGGTCGATCAATGAAGGAACTTCGCTCCTCAATCCATCGCCACCACCGGGAAGATGATCAACGCCGCTGCAAACATAGCGACGAGATACGTAGTCCGATATTGAGTTTTGCTATGGGGTTGCTGCATGGCCGCCGCTGCCATGGCATTGTGCTGGCCGTCGCTGCCGCTAGGTTTTCCTTGCCCACCGCCCGACCCTATGTGCCACGGCCATGGTTTAGATCTGTTGTTGCATGTGTGCCATTGTGCTGAAGTACTATTTTATTTGTATGATTTCTATTCAGTAAACCTTTGGATTATTGCCCGGAATTGCTTGTTAACATTCGAGAACCCTAAAGTAATTTCAAAACCATTCAGACATGAACTATTTTTTTCTCTTTAGTTATTTATGAAATCAATAACAATTATCCATATTAAAATAATAAATTTAGTATTGCAGCAGCATCTTAAAGGAACAATGCAAAATTGTCATAACATTACATATTTTCTAGAATAAATTTCTGTGCGTTGCACGACAATATAAGCCATCTGTGATTTGGAAATCGAACCCACCGTGACGGGCATGTGAGCTGCGACTCCATCATTCTGTGGCTGTTTTAATTTCACTATTTTTATCTTTACAATTAAATGTTACTTTAGCAATGGTATTTAATTTTATGGTATTATTATCTTATCATGCAATCTGTGTGTTTTTAGATCAAAAGTTGTTGTCCCGTAGCAACGCACGGGCATGCTACCTAGTAAGAGAAATAAAGAGCAAAGATTCACAGCATAAAACTATACAAGGCACTAACACTAGCAGTAACATGAAGAAAACAAGCGGAGCCATTAACAAATAAACTATCATCCATCAATCAAAAGTAGCTATCATCTGGATATTTAATTTATATATGCTGTAAAAAATGAAGATGCATGTCTCGTCCTCACCTGCTAGTATCCACTGTCGGACTACAGAAATGGGGCCACACCCAGATACTCACACAGCAAAAACCTGCAGCAATTAAAAAGAGGGGATGCAAAATCCACTTGACAACTATATCAAGTGAAACAAAAACATTCAGACTGCTGTAAAATGGAGCTGATTCGTCTTGTTCTTTGAGCTACTAGTGTTGATCAGGAAAAGGGCAAGCCAAGTTACCATGGACAATATAGCAGTAGCAAAAGTAAAATGGAAATAGCCGAGTCTTTACAAATGCATGAACTAACTTGGTAGATGGTCCTGAACATTCCCTCTCCATTGCATAATAAAACTGGACCAAATCTATACAAATGTATGAGCTAAAACATGCAGCAAGTGATTCTCTTCAGGCAAAACTAAAAATGGCAATAGCAATTAGCAGCACTGAAATCACAGCACACTTGGTAACCTGAAATCACAGCAGTAGTGCAAACATTTAGCTAAATGCCTGAATCACATAGGAGATTTCAGCAGTGCTACTTCATCAAAATAGGAGATTTTAGCTAGCTAGGCAAGAGTTAGATCCCATAGGGCCTGATTGCATACTGACATAGAGGGGTTTAACCACAGACACATGATAAAGGCACATCAGCTAAAAGTCAACTAAGACAAAGCAGCATCCACCTTTTATACAATTGAAATGTATTAAAACAATCACAGAGCTGCCCTCAGTTAAGTTCCCACCTAGATTATTGGACTTGAAAGTGTATGGCAGAACTTTAAAGTGCCTAAACAACCCTCAGAGCAAGGGAAATTTGAATGTCTATTTGTTTTTTGTTAGCGGTAACCTTCCAAAAAAGTACCAACATGATGGTTAATTTAGCTGAATCATAGATGAGATTTCAGCAATGCTACTTTGTCCAAGAAAAACTGCCTTCCAGAACAAAAAAGTGCACATACATATTTTAGAAACAAAAGTGCTCAGATTTCTATGCACTAGCCCAACGTGAAATGACAAAAATCTATGCAAATGTTAACAAAATCTATTAACCTATATGTGTGTTTGAAGGCACGGCTCAGTGAGGATATGTCAGTTTAGCAAATGAGTTAAAAATGCACCTGCCCAACAAAAGTGCATCTTTAGTCTTTACCATTTGGACAAACCACCTCAACAGGGTAGCCCGTCATTGTCGTTCTCCTACCACCAGCTATGGTGCCTTTGCTACTAGTGCCGGTAGCAGCAACGCTCGTATCAGCCCCATCGCCAGCTCCTGTTGTAACTGGTAACATAACCATATAAGAGATTCTCAAATACTCAAGGTTGAAGAAATACACAAACTAAATATTATAAAATAGTGTGAGCCAAGACAAAAAAAAAAAGATACTTGTCAATATGTCAAAAAATCCAATCCAGCCCAAATGAATTTTGCATAGAGGTGGAGCAAACCTGTCGATTGAGGCATTGGGCTTGAGGCTTGGCGAGCTAGAAGCTAATCAGTAGGTTTTTCCTACAAAAATTGTAAAAAAAAAAAAAATACTATGTTGATAAGAGGGGATGCAAACATACAAACATAAATATTTTAGAGACATACAAACATTTAAGTAGTATCAAATTTGAAGAAACATACAAACATAAATATTTTAGAGACAAAATACAATTAAATAGTCATGTTATTCTCAATCGCCGGTCATTTGCTTCTGCTATATTATTACGACACTATGGGAAGCAAGGCAGCAAGCATCTACTAGTGCTAAAAAAACTATAACCAAGTCAGCAAGCAAGAATCTCTCAAAAGTTACCATCAAGCGAGAATATCTAAAGATTTACCACATCTAGGAATATTCTGAAAAGCAACTTAGATAAGAAAATTCATGAATGGAGATGCGCCAAACCTGTTGATTGGGATTGAGCTTGAGGGTATTGAGGGCGGACTTCTTCTTTTGGACTCGCATAGGGCTTGGAGGCGTTCCGCACTGCTATCCGGCGAGACAGGCACCAGCGACACGGGCTGGCAGCGGGGCAGGGACGAGGGGAGCCGGCGCCGGTGGTCCAGGGAAGGGCCGCGGCCGTCGGCGGAGTAGCACGGAGCTGAGCCGCGAGCGCGAGCGCATGAGCACGCGACGGCCGCGCGAGCCCGTGTGAGATGTGGTGGCGGTGGCTGCAGCGGCGGCTGTGGGGACTGGGGAGAGAAGCTAACGAAATTGGATTCTAGGGTTAGGAGTATTTAGCGGGCCTTGAAAATTGGTGCTTGGCGGGCATGTGCGCTCGCGTGGCCCAATTTCAGGCAGGCATGTCCCCCGCTTTGGCGAGTGCTCCGCAAAGGAAACTCGGTAAACATTGTACTTTGCCGTGTGTCTTTCTAGGACACTCGGCAAAATAATTAATTTTTCATTATTTTAGCATCCAATTTTTTTGTGTGCCCTTTCTACCATATCTTGACCAATATATTGCAATTTGGCACAATTTTCAGACATTTTGCTATATGTCTTTAGTTTATTTTATTTCATTGTTTTTTGGAAAATATAAATTGAAGCGCAAGTGCATCAAATAATGATATTTCACGAATGAAAAAATGATATTTATGTTATTGAATGTTATTTGACGCTGTATCAGAAATGGACCCAAACTTTCACACGTCATCTTCACGAAACATGACCACTAACTTGCGGGCGCATAGTTTTTTAAATTCTATAAAATGCAAATGGAGGCTAAAATTAATGAAACTTGTCGACAAGTCATGATATGGCATGTGGATGTGGTGATAAAAATTTGAGAAGATTTCGAGCATGTTGTCATGTGCGGTAGTTACAAACCCTAAGACCTCCACACGTGATATCTCGGATCACATGTGAGATCTTAGGGTTTGTAAGCACCGCACGTGACGATGTGCTCCAAATATTCTCAAATTTTTATCACCGCATCCATATACGATATCATGCCTGGTCAATAAGTTTTATGAATTTCAGACTACATTTGCATTTTATAGAATTTAAAACCTATTCGCCCGCAAGTTTTTGGTCAAGTTTCATTTACGAAGATGTATGAAATTTCGGGTCTATCTCGGCAACGGCCTCAAATCACACTCAATAACATGAATAATATTTATTCATTCATAAAATTTCATTATCGATACACTTGCAATTCAAATTTGTATTTTCTAAAAAAATCAATGAAATGAAATAAACTAATGAAATATAACAAAATGTCCATGAATTGTGCCAAATTTCAACATGTTGGTCAAGGTATTATAGGAAGGTTACGAAAAAATTGGAAGCTAAAATAAAAAAAAAAAATTATTTTGCCGAGTGTCTATAGCTAGACACTCGGCAGAAAGTGCCCATTTTGCCGAGTGCTAACGGACAACACTCGGCAAAATGCTGATGGTGGCTACCCCGTCACTCTTTGCCGTGTGTATTCTTTTTGCCGAATCTAAACACTCGGCAAATTATTTATTTTGCCGTGTGTATTATTTTTGCCGAGTGTTTTGCCTCTAACACTCTAAGAACCAAGCTTTTTGCCGAGTGTCCGTGTTTTAACACTCGGCAAAATACTAAACACTCGGCATATCTCGGGTTTCCAGTAGTGATAGGATTAGTCCAATAGGTTTTGTCAATTAACCAAACTCAAACTAGGGCTTTTAGCCACACGGACTTCGCCGTGCTCCTCTCTAGCTTCTTCCTCCGAGCGGTTGTCTGCCTTGCCGAAGCTCTTCCACCCTGGCTTGGCTCGGTCGTCTCCACCACCGCCAGCTACTATCCTCACTGTCTAGCCGGTCTTCTCCCCCTCCCCACACACAAAAATTCTCTTTCTACACCTACTGGAGTTGGAGACGATGAAAGGGAGAGTGGAAAGCCCACTGGAGCTCTAAGGGGCTGATCGAGGAGGAGGTGGAAAAGGAGGAGGATGCGGCAGCCAGTGGCCTACCTTGTATGGATCCGCCATGGTCGGCATGGGGGGGAGCACGGCGTGGATGCAAGTGTGAGGAGCATCTCACTGGAGAGAAAGGGAGGGAGGGAGGGAGAGCGGGGTAGAAGATCACACTATCGAAGACGACATTGAGAGAGAGGCGCGTCGGGTATGTGATAAAAAAAAGGCCGGTAAGCCTTTGCCATAACTATATACAAAAGTGCTATTAGGATTAGCTCTTTTTGACATACAGAATGATAATTAGGATCCCCACAACACCACCCCCCCAACTCTA
Source organism: Chrysopogon serrulatus (assembly GCA_015844335.1). Lineage (NCBI taxonomy): Eukaryota > Viridiplantae > Streptophyta > Magnoliopsida > Poales > Poaceae > Chrysopogon > Chrysopogon serrulatus. Next base: position 53,928 of record JADLZL010002048.1, read on the forward strand.
TTTTTGCGCCCCCTGTAGGTGAGAACGATGTATGATGACCTGACTTGCTGGAGACAGTCGTTATTGCAAATTCGATCCAGGACCCCCGGCTGCAGTGCACGCTTTTGTCCAGAGAATCGACGGACGAATGCGCTTGGTGGTTGCTTTCTCTGACAAATGCGTTGGATTGGACCTGGAAAGGGCGTGACGACGCGTCGACAGCTCCACCAGCATGCCCGAGCACGACCACCACCACTTTGGAGTCGTTGCCCCCACACCTACTCTCCTGCTCCTCCATCGATCGGCGTGCTATCTACGCTTTACCCAGTCTCTCACGACCAATGTTTTGCTGCTGGTTGGATGCATCGAGCCAATCATCATCATCATCAACAGCCACATGCTTGCTCTACTGACCTTTTGCTGTTGATTGATTGGTTCCAGGAAACAAATACTAATATATATTGCTCTGTAATTCTTGTTTTGTTTGTCAACTACTAGTAGCTAGAATTCAGCTCTGATGTGTTCTCTCCACACATTTAATTTCGACCCTACTACTCGGTAAAATTCTGAAGCGTAGTAGTAGTAATTCGGTTCTGCAAATCCAACAAATCCCACTCAAAACTAACGGATATGGTAAAGACGAAGAGTGGATCTGAAATCTCAATCTACTACATGTCACATGCATCACCGAAGAACGACAAGCTGTGTGTACAACAAAGACGTACAAGCAGAAGCCATGGCCGGAGTCGTCGCAAACTCGCAAGCAAGCAAGGTAGCTAGAGCAGCTAGCAGCTACACTACCTCTAGGCCTTGACGTTGACGGTGTACTGGACGACGGTCTCCCCGGACTGGAACCCAGAATCAATGGTGTGCGCCTGCACGTACCCTCTCGCCATGCGGAACTTGCCGCTGCCGCCGACGATGCTCATCTCGCGGACGTCGCTGAGCACCTCGTTCCGGCCGAGGATCGACAGCGTGCTGCCGTTGTGCTCGCCGGCGGTGAACACGAAGTTCATCACCATGAGGAGGCCGTACGTCTTCAGGTCCGCGAACGTGTAGGTGCCCTGGGCGCGCCCGACCTCCGTCCCGGCCGCGCGCGTCGGCCCCGTCGTCAGCGGGTCGTCGATCGCCACCACCGCGCCGAAGGAGGTGGACGAGGTGTTGGACGACGCCGCCTGCGCGATGCGGATCGCCGTCGGGGAGGTCCCCGCCACGATGTCGTGGAAGTAGAGCTTGAAAGTCGTGAACCCGGTGTCGTCCGCCGCCGTGGCGAGCCCAGCGGCGGCGCACAGCAGCAGGAGGAGCGTGGTGGTGGTGGTGGTGGTGGTGGCCATGGCGATGGGTGGTGGCGGAGGCGGGGGAGATGGGGTGGCCGCCGCTGGATTTGTAACGGTGGGTGGGTGGGTATGGTGGTGGGAGTGGTTGGTGAAGAGCAGCTAGCGGTGGCGGGGACAGTGGCAACTGGATCTGGTCGGACTCGACTGTGGATGGAGAGGGCAGGTCGTCTGCCTCTGCCTGCTGTAGTTGGTTGGTCCGGTAGGTGAGGTCGCCATCATCATCCTGCGTTCTTTTGCGTCCAATCTTCTGTGTGTACTTTTTTCTCTGCATGCAACTTTATTGTTATATTTAGGCCTTGTTTAGATGCAGGTTAGAAAGAGAGTGTAAAGTCCCTCAGAAGACTTTGTTTGTTTGTGGTAAATATTGTCCAATTGTGGTCCAACCAGGCTCAAAAGATTCGATCTCGTGATTTACAACCCAACTATGTAATTAGTTATTTTTTATTTATATTTAATGCTATTTACATGTGGGAAACAATTTATGAGAGGAGAGAGATTGGAACGTCCTGTAGCACCTCGTTTGTTTGTGGTAAATATTGTCCAATCGTGGCCCAACTAGGCTCAAAAGATTCGTCTGGTGATTTACAACCCAACTGTGTAATTAGTTCTTTTTTTTTTTATTTATTTAATACTATTTATATACGGGAAACAATTGATGTGAGGAGAGAGAGTTAAAAAAACTTGCACCAAACTAAACAAGGCCTTAATTTCATTCGATGTCCCCGCAGCGCAAGGATTCGGCGACGTTGACACGAGGTTAGGGATAAAAAAGGAACTATCAAAATGGTGCCAGATGCCAGAGAGGATTAAGTTGTTTTTCTTTTCAGTTCCGTATATATATATTTATGGAAATGAAATCGAAAACAATATCGTACTGTTTGCTTGTTTTATCAGCTGAGTTTTTTATCCGTTCGAACAATATTTTTCTCTCATAATAAATTAGCCGGTTTATCTAATCAGTCGTCTTATGTGACCAAAACGAACCCTCGTTGAAATTGGTTGGTGTGTACTAGCAGTACACTAATACGCCGTACGCAGCAGCAACCATTTGTTGTGGAGCATCTCGCGGTTACCCCTACGTCAAGGAAAGAACCTACTCGTACTAGTAGTGCAAAAGAGGCAGGCGAGAGGCCGTAGAGAGTGCTGTCGTCCTTGTAGCAACATTTGGTTCTCACCTTCCGACCAAACTCTTCTCGCGTGAATGGCGTGGTTGTATAAAAAAAACATCTCTTCCTTGCTTGCAGTTGCAGCTGAATCGGATTGCCACGTCACACCCGAAAAAAAAACTCAAACCGCAAGACATATGTACTCGTGAAAGTATAAGCCGATTGTCATTCTGTATTCACCAACCTGAAGGGAATAACGAACACTTCACTTGCAAAGCACTGTAATACTAGTGATTTAGAGTGGTATACATTTTGCGGTGTTAGCGCAGTTCACCATATTTTTTTTAACATGTATAATATAGTTGGTTGTATACATGCTTCTGCAGCTCCTAGTCCCCTGCAATTATGACAACGGAATTGTGTTTTTTTTCATAATTAACTTGATTACTGTAGCCTGTAGCACAGTGAAATGAAGATTAAGCGGGTGGTTGGGCCGTTGCCATGCTCTCCTATTGAGAAATGAAAGCAGATAACCACTGACGGCTTCAGGCTGCTAGCAGCATAACTGTTGGGCTGAAAACATATACTCCAGCACTGGACCAGGCCCAACAATGACGATACGGCTGCTGCTGGTCTTGCTTTTCTCGGGACCGACCGTGTTTTGGGCTGTTGGCCACGCTCCAGTGGACCAGGCGCTCCACCTTTCTCTTGGACTAGCCAACATCCCCGTCTGGAAGAAAAAACTATCAAATATTCATGAGAAATAAGAATAAAAAAGGTACATACTTATTTACATTTTATTCTATTTATAAATTTTAAGTAATCATTTATTTATAGTGATAATGATATTCATAATATGAGCTAATGTTAGAAATACTAAGATAATATGTACTATTAAGTATATATCAATTTTTTTCTCATTGTAAAGCACGAAAATATTTACTTGTAAATATTATAACTTTAATTTTTACGCAACCCATGTGTTGGTACAATTAAATATGGAATTCTGTGACTTTCTTTGAGGACAGATAACAGTCTATAATTCTAACCTCTTATTAAAGTTGGCAAGAAATTAGTTATTGACATGTCAAGGACTATTCTATCCACTGATAATTATGATGGTAGTAGACCTCTCTCGATTTTTCACATATTTCCCGTCGGGATTACACTAGTACATATGTATGATATCAGAGAAAAACACAAAACAAGGACAAATGGTTTATGAGAAACAAATAAAAATTAAAAAACCAATACAAAAAACACGGATGTGAAAGAGCATCTAGGCATCTAAGTTGGTTTTGGTAATTGATGACCATGAAAATTAAGAGTCTAATGATATTTCTAGGATGCTGACTAGTAGTAATAGTGGGGTGCACAACGACACAACGAGGACCCCGCTATTGATTTGGTGCTATCATTCTTGTTTGAATTGCAATTTAGGGTTTACACTTGATCTATTCTGTACTGAGTTGTAGGTAAAAAGTTGTCGTGCAAAAGGGAGGCCATACACTACTACGAAGCTTGGTATTTAACTGGATCTGAGTTTAGACTCTGTCCATTCGAGCTCTTGTAGTTTTCATCTAGGACCCGTGAAGCTTCATTGGATTTGTCTGAAAGTTCCATGGTAATAATTTGCAGAACCTCCACATACTACTAATCCATTATGTTGAGTTTAAGTTTCTACATACCCTATTCACCCCCACTGGACGCAAAACCAATTGCTGTAGGTTTAATTGGGTTTGCCCCCCACTATATTCAATTAAATCCTAGAGACCCACAATAAATATTAGGTGTAAGGTTGCGGAAGGTGTAAGGCCGTCCACAATGTAACCCTTGAGCGGTGCCTAGTAAAGAGAGAAAATTGAAGCACTACTCTCACCACTGTGAGTGGTGATTCCCAAATCTGAGCGGTGGTAGAAAAAGTAGAGCGGTGAACGTTCTTTCACCGATTCCAACTTCTTAAAAGAGTAACTATAAAGCTACTGTAGCAGTGGTTGGCAGTTGAGTTTTGAAGACATCCAACGGTCACATGACCGTTCGCTGCTTCCAAACCACTAGGTTCTCCCAACGACCCAGACCACTACCCTATATATATATATATACGGAGGCAACACAGCACATACACCACACTCATACAAATCTGCCTTCCACAAATCTGCCTTTCTTTCCCTAAAAAAAAGCAAATCTGCCTTTCTTGTAGCCATGGATGACCCTTCCTCTTTCATAAACATGATGAAATCTGCATTCACAGGTGTTGATCAAAAAAAAATAGGTTAGTCAAAAGCATCATTTTCCTCACCCCAATACCCCATGAGCTATCCACCACCACAATTTCCTCCAAATTTCCACCCCCATATCCACGAATATTCAATCCTTTTGGAGCCCAGACCTTCCGCATTGTTGGTTTTGAATGGTGTTTCAAATGGAGAGAGAAGATTCAAGCATCACTTTATACACTACAGCTATCGATGCCCAAACCAAAAATATTGAAAGCGATGAACCTACAGCACCGATGCTCATTGACTAAACAAATGAGAAAATATGCATGTCCTTATGTTCTGCTCTGACTCAAGTCATTATTGCCTTATTGTTTAATTGTTTCCTAGCAGAGTGATGCCTACCACTGCAGCTCAAGATGGGCGATGCCCATTCTCTAGAGTGGATCACTTTTTATTTCTAACACCACTGGCACATTGTAGACGGCGTAAGGTGAGCCATACACTAAACGTTTGTACTTCCTCCATTCCAAATTGTAAGACGTTTGACTTTTTTAACACTAAGTTTGACCACTCATGTTATTAAAAAAAATTATATAAAAATAGTCAAATCTAAATCATTCTTAATCAAACTTTGTGTCAAAAAATCAAACATCTTGTAAATTAGGACTGAGGAAGTACTATTTTGTAAAAGTATGCATTGTTTATTTGAATATTCATAGGTCTAAATATCCCTCATTAATCCTTATTCTCCGTTCTGTGCTACATCATCTCACAAGAATAGAGACTCATACCGTACGCAACTGGAAATAGGAGATTTGTCGAGTGTCCACGGCACATGGCAAACGGTTCAAAACACTCGGCAAAGAACTCACGGTGAAAAAATTACCGGCAAAGAGAAATTTACCGAGTGTTTTTTATCAGGCACTTTCGGCAAATCGTTTGCCGAGTGTCCGACACTCGGCAAAGAAAGACAAAACGGACTTCAAGCGGTGACGGATTTGCCCGTTGTCGGTCGGCAGACACTCGGCAAACTGGGGATCGATTTGCCGAGTGTTTTTTCCAAGACACTCGGCAAAAACTCTCCGGTTTGCCGAGTGTTCTTTAACGGCACTCGGCAAACCTTCCCAGTTTGTCGAGTGTTTTTTTTAAGGCACTCGGCAAACCTCCCTGGTTTGCCGAGTATTTTCTCACGGCACTCGGCAAATTATGGTCATTTTGCCGAGTGTCAGGGAAAACACTCGGCAAATCAGGTTCCCAGGTGCACATGCAAATGGTCAATTTGCTGAGTGTGAGGGAAAAAACACTCGGCAAATCGACAATGCAGTACATTTTTTTGTTTTTCCATTCCATCCACATATACATATATTGCAAGCATATCTAATATATCACATATCACACATATATCACATATCACACACATATACCACATATCACACTCACAAGTCCATGAAAGTTTTCGGAAACAAACACAAGTGCTCACAAGTCACAGGTCCATCACAAGCATAAGTCCGAAAGAGAATAAGCATAAGTATCAAGGCGACGGCCCGAGATGAGAAAGCCCTACGTGAGATCCTCCCGGCGACTCTCCGAATACACGAGGCCCATCATTCGATGCCACCGATACAGGCTGCACAGAAGAGAAGATGTTGCATGTGTGAGTAAAATTAAATCATACAAGACTAAAGTATCTATTGTTCACTAGGTTGCAAGTACTGTAGTTGTTTGACTCTTATCTGCAAATAAAAAAGAAAAAATTCCCTCAATTGAAAATTTCGACATAACCTCCCCTACACGGTGAGGTTTTCAAAACCTGCAAGGAACCAACGACACGATGGCCGACAACACATATATCACATTCTTGTAGCAACCATCCAGAGAACAACTACTACCACCAATGTTGCGACCACCACAACCCACCACCACCACCACCTCCAACACCACCACCACACCACACCACCGCCACCACCTCGACCAACAACAACAAAACCCCACAAATAGCATACCATCAAATTACTCGTGGGAAATGAAGTAGGAGTGGGTGAACCTCTGTGTCCTCAACGGCAGGGAAAGGGACAAGATGCCGGAGCAGAGTGCCGGCGGGTGAGGCACCGCTGCGGGACACCGGCAAACAGGGCAGGGCAATTGCAGGGACTCTTCCTCCAACCTCCTACCTCCTCCTTCTCCCTTCTCCCTTTTCCCTCCTCCCTTTTTGCTCCCTTCTCCCACCTCCTTCCTTCTTCCCGTACACCTCGCATTTCTTTGGGGGCGCCACCAAAGCAGCCTCATGGGGTGGCAGCCTTGGTCGGGGGTGCCCCGGCCTTGTGGCGCTTGCGCCGGCCGGCCGGCCTCTTCTCCGGCCGGGGGGCAGTGGCCTCGCTGGGTGGCCAGCGCGGGCCGCTGATGGGGGGGGAGTGCGGGGCCGCCGCGTTGGCAGGGCAACGCGGGCCGCCGCTGGTGGGCAACGCAGCCGCCGCGCCGGGACCGTGGCGCACTATCGGGCGGCGGCGGGTGGCGGGGCGGCCCACCGCAGCGGTAGCGGGCGCGCCGGGCCGGCGGCGCGGGCGCGGGGCGCAGGGTCCGCCGGGCGGGCGATGCAAAGTGGGCAAGGGGCGTGGAGGGCGCGGGCGGCTGCCGGCTTGGGGCGAAGGGGCGGCCGCCGCCGCGGTGGATCGAGCGCGAATGCGGGCGTAAGGGCCGGCCGGCGCTACATAAACACGATTTGCCGAGTGTCCTAGATCTAACACTCGGCAAATCTATAAATTTTTTTGGGAAATCATTTTGTAGAAATCAGAAAAATGATTCAAAATTTGGGAAAAATAAAAAAATAGTATTTGCCGAGTGTTCCAGGCGGCACTCGGCAAACTACAAGATTTGCCGAGTGTTTTACTCCGACACTTCAAAGAAATATAAATTTTTTTGGATTTTCACTTCCAATTTTTTGTGCATACTACCTATTATAGTTTGAGCAACATTTTCAATTTTGGCACAATTCCCATACTTTATGCTATATTCTATTCTTTAATATCATTTCATTGATTTTTTTTTCCAAAAATGAGAATTTCAATTGCAAGTGCGGAGAAAAAAGAAATTTGATGGATCAAAAAATTACATTCATGTTATTTAGTATTACTTAAGGCCTTCTCCAGAGGTAGACCTAAAATTTTATAGATCTTCGTCACCAAATTTGACAAAAACTCTGGGGACGAATAGAATTTTAATTCTAAAAAGTACAAACGGACTCTAAAATTCTTGAAACTTGTTGGTTAAGAATAATATCACATATGGATGTGGTGATAAAAATTTGACGTGATTTGGAGCATGTCGTCATGTAGGGTGCTTGAAGTCTATCGATATCCACAATCAGAGCTTTCGAGCATCGTACATGACGACGTGCTCCAAATCACGTCAAATTTTTATCACTGCATCCACATATGATATAATTCCTAATCAACAAGTTTCAGGAATTTTGGAGTCAGTTAGCACTTTTTAGAATTAAAAACCTATTCGGCCCCTCGTGGTTTTTATCAATTTTGGTGACGAAGATCTATAAAATTTGTGGTCTACCTCTGGAGAAGGCCTTAAGTAATACTAAATAACATGAATTTGATCCATCAAATCTCTTTTTTCTCCGCACCTGCAATTCAAATTCTCATTTTGAAAAAAAATCAATGAAATGATAATAAAGAATAGAATATAGCAAAAAAGTGTGGGAATTGTGCCAAAAAATTGAACATGTTGCTCAAAGTATAATAGGTAGGTTGCAAAAAAAATGGAAGCAAAAATAAAAAAAATTATATTTGCCGAGTGTTCACTGAATACACTCGGCAAATTCTCAATTTTGCCGAGTGTTCATTGAATACACTCGGCAAAATCCTGACGGCGGCTGCCCCCCGTCAACTATTGCCGTGTGTATAATTGTGTCGTGTGTATACACTCGGTAAAATTGCTAGTTTGCCGAGTGTATTTTGTTGCCGAGTGTTCACACATGGCAAATTGGTTTTGTACCAAGTGCCTAATGTTTGCCGAGTGTTTTGTGATTGACACTCGGCAAAAATACCTAATGCGCCGAAAGTGTCCGTGCTTTAACACTCGGCAAAAAATGGAAACACTCAATAAATCTCTTGTTTCCGGTAGTGGTATATATCAAAACTTAAAACTAGTGCCATATGCACAATCGAGCAAACAATAAGCATATACACGTACAAACTGCCATGAACGTAATAATTAATTAAAAGACAAAATAAAAACTAATGACCAAAAATTGTGTAGTTGGCTGGCTGCACGCATCTGCATCGATCATCCATGCACACATCTCAAATTCTCAATCGTGGCGGACGTGGAGGTTGTACTCGACGATGGCGTCGCCGGTCTTGGTGTCAAGCCACTGCGTACGCGCCTGGCAGTACCCTCTGGCGAACCGGAACATGCCGGTGCCGCCGACAACGGGCATCTCCCGGACGGCCCGGTCGGCGGGGTTGGCGCCGAGGATGGCGAGGCTGCTGCCGTTGTAGGCGCCGTCGACGAAGACGAAGTTCATGGCCATCATCAGCGACAGCGAGTCCCGGCCGGCGCTGACGTACATGCCCTGCGCGCGGCCGACGAGCCTGGAGGTCGTCAGGTTGGGGCCCTCGGTGAGCGGGTCGTCGATGACGACGACGGTGCCGAAGCCCGTCGCGGAGGCGTTGGACGACGGCGCCTCCGCCACCTGCACGATCGTCGACACGTTCGGCCCGCCGGTCACCACGTCGTGCCAGAACACGCGCAGGTGCGTCTCCTTCTCCTGCGCCGACGCCGTGGCGGCCAGAAGGCCGAGCGCCAGGACGCAGGACAGGGCGGCGAAGCTGCTGCTGCCGGCGGCCATGGCTGTGCGCAGGTGATGGTCGAGGTTGAGTTTTTTTTTTTTTTTTCTTGATTATTGCTCTGAGCTCTGTTGTTCTTGTGAGCGCGGCGCGTGGTGTGGGTTGCAACGAGGATGCATCTATTTAAAGGCAGGCCGGGGTGCATCCTGGTAGTTGGGTACTTGGGTGTGTCGTCAAAAATGTTCAGTGAATTTTCTAATGCTTCTGATACACACGTTGTGAAATGTTGCCCGCATGCTGCTCAGCAAGCTGGTGTAGCTACGACTGGAAGATTTCTTCTGGTCGTCTTTTCAGACTCGACTTCACATTTCTGCATATAGCCATATAATAGACACGTCAATTTTTTTATGTTATCTTTGCCGTTAAGTTATTTGTTTTTCTTTAATTCATGATATGATTCATGTGTGTGTGGGCTATCCCTTGAGTTGATCTAGAAGTTCTATTATGATTGAATTTCTCATTTGAATGGACTTGGTCGGTGACTGGACTTTGACCAGCATGCACACGGCGGCATGTAGAGAGTAGAGACATGCACCTGTAGTAGGTGAAGGTATGACTTGGCACGGACTGAACCAGGCCGGCAAGAGGTAGGTGACCTTAGACACGCGTATATACAGTATTTGGTGATGACTTCTTTTTTTTGTGACTTATGTAGGGCCTCATTGGTTGGTTGCCAAAATTTGCCACGCCAAAGATTTGGCAAGCCATGATTTTGGCTAGTAATTGGTTGGCTACCAAAATTTGCCAACTACTCACATTTGGCTTGCCAAATCTTTAGCAACTTTTTTGCCTAACATTTGGCTTGCCAAATCATTGGTATGGCAAATTTTGGATGCCAACCAATTAGGCCCGTAGTTTGAACTTCTTGCCGAGTATATTACATATGTACGTGACAGCAAGATAAATCTGAGCAGTGTACATAATTTGTTCATCACACAATATGTTTGTTTTTAAGAATTTTCCTTTGAAACTTCTAACTATAAAATAAATTTGGGGCCGGGACGTTCCACCACGCGGCTCCATCAAGAAAGCGTTTGTACCAAATATTTTTCGATTGATTGATATATAGTAAGACGATAGTAAGACGTACCTAGTGAATTCACCATTCTCGAGATCTATCCTTTATTAGTATTATTGAGCGTATGTGTTATGTCTCAATATTGTGATTAGAAGATAAAGATACATAGAGCAAGTGTCTTTGTCTGTACTGTGCTAGAAGACAAAGACACACAAAGCAAGTGTCTTTATCTGTACTGTGCTAAAAGATAAAGGCACACAAAGCAAGTGTCTTTATCTGTACTATAACTAGAAGTGCAAAGCAAGTGTCTTTATCTGTACTATGATTAAAGGACATCACAAAGCAAGTATGTGAATAAGCAAGAAAATACTCTGTCCCAAAAAAGTGTAATTTTTTAGTTCTCAAGGAGTCAAAGAATTTACATATACTCCCTCAATGCTAAATTATAAGATATTTTGGCATTTCAAGATACATTATTTTCATTATATATTTAGACATAATGTACATCTAAATACATAGTAAAATCAATGTATCTATAAAAATTAAAACGTCTTATAATTTACAACGAATATAGTAGTATCGAAGTCATCGTCCCTCGGCACACGCAGAAACCTCTCCCTAGGGTGTAGTCGAAGACACTGCCACCGCCGCATGCCCCTGCCTCCAGAGGGAGCAGATCCATCTCTTATATTTATTTTCTGGTAGATTGAGTCCTATTAGGGTTAGGTTTTCTCATTCCAAATTGGTATAAGTTATGTATTTCCTTCGCCTCCATTCCGGGGATGATGGATGGATTTGGTCTCTCCATGGCGACTCTGATGAAGATGAGAGCAACAATTACGACATTAGCAACTTTCTTGGCATCACGAGATGGAGAACTAGGTTTCTAAACAAGTGACATCAAGGCAGATGATGATATCGCCACTGTGGAATAATTTTCTCCGGTTTTTTCTCTAATTTTTAATAGTTAGATTTGAGTGAGAATAAGCCTACCCTCCAGCCAATTACTAGTTTTGAGTTTGGAAGATTTAACTTGTTTTTTCTTATTATTTGGTAGCAGAAGAAAGAAGGAAGAAAAAAAAGAAGCTTATGTTCAACCCCGAAGATAGGAATGTTGACTACCATTCTTAGGACACTTGTTCTTAACTTTTTTTTGCTGAATGTGTTTGCCGGTGCGGTCATGAATATGAATCATCATTCATGTTTGGGATTGAAATTTAGAGCTATACAATATGTGGGTACCATGTAGATGAACAATTTCTAGGTATACATATTGTATTATAGAGTGCTTGTAACATGAAGATATACTTAGCTATAATTTAATATAGTTTTTTTGACTAAAAAAGTGTCAAACAATTTAAGGTTCGCTATATAAAAAGTTATTAATAGTCATGATACTGGATGAATAAATATTTGCAATAATAATCTATTTAGAGAGACAGTCAAACGTAGAATTGTTTTTTTTTCATGAGGGAGTAGAGCAAAACAGGATCGTGAGCTACTCCAGTAAACCAAACGACACAATGCGCTCGCTTATGATTTGGCTTCAACAAGTGCACTTGCAGCGTCTCGGCAAAACACAAACGCAAATGCCGCCGGCGGCGTCGATATGAGCTGAACAGGCATCACCACTGTCGCGTCCGTCCATCAAGCCGGAGGCGTCCTTCGCCCTACGCGGCTTCCTCCTGCACAGGCACAAGCACGCACGCACACAATCAGACAAGCAGCTACTCTATTCATCATCTATCTATCTATCGCAGAATACAGTAATTCGGTGCGAGAAAAGTTCTCGTAGAATTAATCTTGTAATTCGCTCTCAATCAAAATATATGTATATACCTTTCGATGGCCATGAGCTGCTCGTAGTGCGCCTCCACCGCGAGGAAGTAGCCGAGGAATCCGAGCATGCCCAATTCACCTATCCCAACGACAACTGTCCCGGCGATCGTGCCGTAGATGGCGCCGGCCAAGAAGGCGGCGACGATCCATCCGACGACACCAATCACGGCGACCAAGGCGTGCATATCATCGATGGCGGCCAGGACAGGGCTGCCGACCATGCACGGCAGCATCAACCGCGCCGCCAGGAGCAAGGGACCCGCGAGGATGAAGACGTCCTCCATGGGCGGGGCCTCCGGCCACTTCATCTCCGGCGGCGCAACCCATGACAAAAATAACACGGACACCACGAGGACGCCCGCCACGAGGGCCATGGAAGAGACGGCGAGGCCCTTTCTCTCTCGCTCCTCCCGCTCCTCCGCGCGGCTCTGGTAGATCGGCGTGGACGCCACCGTGGCGGCCGTCCAACGCTCCGTCCCCGCGCGCTGCCGGCGCTCGGCGACGGCGCGCCCGCAGGCGCAGGCGGAGTATAGCGTGGCGAGGACAATGGCGGCCGCGCCGGCGACGGGGTGATCAGCTTGTCCGCTGCGACGCCGACAAAGAGCAGGCCCGTGGCGCGCGCAGATACGACGCCGGCGGCGCCCTTGGTGCGCGGTGCCGGAGAGAGCACGAAGGTCCAGCACAAGAGGTAGGCGCAGATCAGCGGCGACAGCCCCCACAGGACGCCTGAGAACACCTCCTCTTCGTCGTCCATGGCGCCGCAGCGGCGCAGTGTCCCTGCCGCCAGCCAAGCGAACAGCAACGACATGGCGGACATTGCGACGACGGCGCCGACGCGGGACAGCGCCGCAGGCCACTTGTTGCCCTCGTTCGTGCCTGAGGAGGCGACATCGGCAACTTCCATCTTCAGGCTTGAAACGCTCATACGTGACTGTAATCTTGTTTTCCCAATATCTTGTATCGTGTACAATGTATATATTGCACCAAATCTTTCCAAACTTATTAAGATTTCAGGTTTTAGAAGTTTCCATGTAGGCCAACAAACAGGTGGCCCCAAACCTAGTTTGTTACGGTTTGGGCTGGAACCTAAAGGAACTCAGGACCATTAGAATCTCAAAACCCATCAGGGGTAAACAGTAGTCTGTTTGGTTTAGCTGTTTGTGAACTGTGAGCTGTATGAAAGTTGCTTTCAGTTATGCCATGAGAAAAATTTTAAGTTATTTGGTTAAAACAAGTACAATATCTACCATCTCTCTATCTCAGAAAAATTATGCATTTCCACCCGTCTCAAAAAGCAGAAAGCCTAAAGTCAAGCAGAGTTTATGGCATTTACAAAATTGTACTACTTTTCTAAGTCACACACTTTTAGATATACACAAATCCCCATAAAGCAATTTTATAGTCTATGGATCTATGCCTAGATCCATGGAATCCATGAATTTCGTGGAGCATCTCAAAGGGTGCTTTGAAAACTATTGGGTTTGGTGAAGTTAGGGGGTGCTACTGTTTAAAAAAAGTTTGTTTCTTTGTACCTCCCGCTGCCTATTCTCATCACTTCTTCCTCCATTATGGCGAGCCCTTGATGCCGCCATGCCCACTGTTAACGCGGTCAATCACGCCGTTGTGCGCAAACCACCGTGTCCGCATGCCACATGGCCCTCTGCACACCATGGCGCGCACCCAACTGCACACCACACGCCACCACGCCCCTATATAGGTCTCACCGCGAGGAAAAGACAAACCCGTCCATGTGTTGGCTTTTTTTCATTTTTGGCCTTGGTTAGCTTTTTACATTTACACAAGAATCTCCGGTGGAGCAGGGAGCTCTCCCAATAGGTTTGTCGAGCTCAAATCCATGATAGAGCTGATATCCTAGATCTAAGAGAATTTGGTGCTCAAGATCTCCTTTTTCTAGAGTTGTAGCTCTGGAAAATAGACCTTTAGACTCAAAATATGTATGATCATAGAATCTAGTTGATTAGGGCTCTGGTGCTCACACCTGCCAGATGATGATGGCAAGTGAGCAAATCTAGTTGGTCGAGGCTTGGAATGTGCCTTGTTGATTGATTAACTCGAGTCAACGAGAAGTAGTTGGTTGGCAATCCTTGGAGGAGTGTTCGAGGCTTTGAGCTAGCAGGCTCGGGAACTAGGAGAGGGACGGCAATCCTTGTACTCACCTCAATGAAGAGTAGGTAGTTGGCATCCTACTGAACATCAGGTGAAAAATCATGTATCTCGCATTTAGTTTCTAGCTTCATAACACTAGCTATTTACTTGGTGTTATCTTGCACCAGTGCTGTTGCTTTGCTAGTGTTTACTGTTTATCTTTGATCATTGGCATAAGTAGGCCCTTTGCTTATTTGTTGCTCTAGTTTCTTAGATCGATCGAGCTTGCAAACTAGACTTATGTCGACCTCTTGCTAGTCGCCCTAGAAGCTACTTCACTTATCTTGCCCGTAGGGGCGCTAAGGTTGTTTTAGAAGAAGGAAGTCATTATATGGCTGTTAGTTTAATTCCTCATTTAATTTGTACCGACTATGATTCGTGACTAAGTTTTACCAGTGACTAATCTAGCTATTTCAACAATAATTTATTCTCGTTTAGAACCAATAATTTTACAATGCATTAGTTGATGAAGGGACTCGCCGCACTTTGGGATCATCAGTTCTCCTACTAGCAATCATCCCACCATGGTGCCCGAATAGAATCTTCCCATCCCCAAGGAATTGACCAACGAGGCTCGCTGCTTCAAGGAATACACCTCCTCCTTGATTGCATACCCAAGCGATGATCACCACTAATTATCCTCCTACGGTCCTACCTCTGTCGGGGTGTTTACCTTTAATGCCTTCGCTCCAACTCAGCACTCCCCTACATCTAATACATCTGACCGTTGAATATTGATAAGTTATGTAGGATGAGCCTAGGTTGGACATAGAGGTTCTATCATTAGATATCACTCTAAGATCTAAAGACTTGAAGGTCACCCAATGAACTTTTGCTCTAGAGATAAAAGGTCCACCAACGGTCCCCTATGTGGGAAGTTGAAGGTCACCTCAACCGATGAAAGGACCTTTGGGATTTAGGCGTCAACAACCCGTGTCACATTAGGTCATCAAAAGTTGAAAGGACCTTTCACTCCTCATCAATATTATAAGTACTATAGGAATATTGGGTTCTCTATAATTTTGGGAAAGGAGATTGGCTTTCTATATAAATACAAGCACCTAGAGCCAGAAAATTGCAGAAGAGAGGAAAATTAATTAGAAAAGTACATTGTACAACCTTGCCTTATTTTATTGCCTTGCAGCTTTGACACTGTTGATGAGCCTTACCTCCACGTCTAGCTCAAAGGTCTAAGTACTAAGGGCAAGCTTCATTCCAATGGTTACTGACCCCTTCTCTTCCCATGGGTGACACAGTGGGGCCCTATTTGTTCTGCCCCCAAACCGATGATTAGGAGAGATTGACGGGGATTAAATTTTCTTAAGTCAAAATCCTCGATACCCTCCAACCCCTCTCAATACCCGGTTTAGGGATGAAAGGAATGGTCGTGGGAAGGGAGGGGGTGGGAGGGTACAATGATCTTCATGCAATTTGCGTCCCACTAATTAACCCCTTGACCACTTTGCTGATAGGTGATACCCTTCCATGATGGCAACGCCATGTAGGCGCATGGCCTACTATGGATGACAACCACAATGCAAGCATAGATCCTGCACCTAGGTGCATGAAAAGAGTTGATAGGCCGAGGTGTGAAGGTAGAAAAAGTTTTAAGGACCCGTATCCTAATTCACTCTTGGAAATTTAACAAACATAACTAACATAAGGGACGAACATTCCATCTTAATTAAGAACGTGAGGTAACTTAGAAACATCCAACACATGTGCGATTGCAGCGTCTCGGCAGAACACAATCAACGCAAAAAGCCGCCGGCGCCGGCGTCGATATGAGCGGAACAGGCGTCGCCACTGTCGCGTCCATCCAGCAATCCGGAGGCGTCCTTTGCCCTCCGCGGTTTCCTCCTGCACAGGCACATGCACACAATCAGAAAATTCTTGAAGAAATAATCTTGCAATTCGCTCTCAATATTCCAAATATATATGTATACCTTTCGATGGCCATGAGCTGCTTGTAGTGGGCTTCGACGGCGATGAAGTAGCCGAGGAGTCCGAGCATGCCCAGCTCACCCATCCAAACAACCACCGTCCAGGCGATCGTGCCGTAGACGACGCCGGCCGACACGGCGACGAAGACCCAACCGATGACACCAAACAAGCCGGCCAACAAGGGCAAAATATCGACGGCGTCCATGACAGGACTCCCACCATGCACGGCGGCATCAGCCGGCCGGCCAGGAGCAAGGGGCCAGCGAGGATGAAGACGACCTCCGTTGGCGGGATCTCCTCCTCCCACTCCGTCTTCTCCGACGAAATCCATGACGCCAACCAGAAGGACGCCGCGACGACGACCGCCATGAAAACCATCAAAGAGACGACGATGACCTTGTCGTGTCGCTCATCCCGCTCCTCCGCGCGGCTCTGGTAGGTCGGGGTGGACGTCACCGCGGCGGCCGTCCAACGCTCCGTCCCCCGCGCGCTGCCGGCGCTCGGCGAGGGCGCGCCCGCAGGCGCAGGCCGTGTATAGCGTGGCGAGGACAATGGCGGCCTCGCCGGCGACGGGGGCGATCAGCTTGTCCGCGGCGGCGGCGAGAAGGAGCAGGCACGTGGCGCGCGCAAACACGGTGGCGGCGGCGGCGGCGCGCGGAGGCGGAGAGAGCGCGACGGTCCAGGAGAAGAGGTAGGCGCAGATCAGCGGCGACAGCCCCACAGGACGTCTGACAACACCTCCTCTTCGTCCATGGCGCCGCAGCGGCGCAGCGTCCTTGCCACCAGCCAAGCGAACAGCAACGACATGGCGGACATAGCGCCAGCGCCGGCGCCGGCGCCGGCGCGGGAGAGCCCCGCGGGCCACTTGTTGCTCTCATTGTTGCCGGAGGAGCGTCCAGAGGCTGCCTCCGGAACTTCCATCTTCAGGCTTGAAACGTTCATACACGTACCTTCAATCTTTTCTTCCCAATATCTTGTATCGTGTACAAATGTATATATTGCACCAAATCTTTCCAAAATTATTCCGAAATCAGATTTTAGAAGTTTCCATCTCGGCCAACAAACCTTTTTTTTTTAGAGAATTACACAAGACAACGCAGACGCTCACAACACGCACGCACACTTATCCCCTAGTTCGTTACAGTTGAGGCTGGAACCTCCAGCAACTCTATGATCATATATGCAAACTTAGAATCTCTAAACTGACAGAGGCTATTGGGGACCAGACTAGTTATCTATGAAACTATGAGCTGTGAAAAAAGCTGCTTTAAATTGTGCTGCGGAAAAACTGCAATTTGGTTAAAACAAATAAAAAATCAAGTCAAAAGCACGGTTCAAGGTACTTCCAGAACTGTACTTAAAAAAACAGCTTCTAAAAATGCTTTTCGGTGAAAAACGGTTGCTTCTGAAGAAGCTTTAATTTCACATGTTCGGTTGGATTTCTGTTTTTTAACAGAAGTATTTTTTTCATAAATTCAATCATTCTATGGAACACAAGGTGTACAAAATTCTAGTGCCCAAGTATGGATCAAAATTCTAGTGCCCAAGGATGGAAGTTCCACAGTAAAATTGAGGCTTAGCCTTGGTTTTTTTCCTTTTTTTTTTGAACCTTGTGTGTCTTTTGTTGAGATTGACTGTACACCTCTGAGTGTAGAGGCTGAAACTTTATTATATTATTAAAAAAAACATCCTTATTCAGTAGGCAGAAGGAGTTGATAATGTATGCCATCCTGTTAACTTGTACACACAATGCCCGTACTCTTATGTGCCCTGTTATGGATGCACTCAGCCCTATAAATTGGGAGCCTTTGAGGCCCATTTCTATAAGACATTTAAGTTAATCAAGCTTGTTACAAAAAAGAAGACGACGAAGACTTGAGCGTCCGAGTATAGTGTGCATTGAGAGATACAAAAACAAGAAACTGCAAGAACTTCAGCTGCAAAAGGTGTGTATTTCCTCTTAAAAGTTCCAGCGGAAAGAAAACCTTAATTGTTCACTGCATTTTGACCAATAGAATGGACCAAAAGTACCTTCGAAAGAATGCTTAAAAGTCCAACTTCTATTGAAATTCGGTCAACACATATCCAGGGAAAATGGAAGGTCATGTTCATGCATAGTAAGTCTGACTAGCAACAAGACGATGCAGACCTCGAATTAGGTCCAGTATGTAACCTTCAGTCCTCTGCTTATCAGCGTGGTACAATGTCTTTATCTTGTTCACCACATGCCTTTGAATAGCAGAGGTACCAGCGATGATCTGACGTTCTTCTTCTCCAGGCCAGTATGGTTCCTCGTCATTTATATCCTCTGGCATCACCCTGATACAGGAAATCATCGCAATCAGTGTCCAAGAAATTATCTTGCAAACATTGGATAACATGAGGAATGAGGGTTGTATTCACACGCATATTCATCCATCCACCGAATGCCCCATTCTTGTAGTACAATCTGTCCATACAGCAAGTAATTAGATATTTAGATGTACACAGCGCTCACTCTGTTATAAGGATGATTTGAGGCAGTACTAGAAGTCTAAGAAAGTTATTTGCAGTGGTATTTCAGGTTTATATAGCATCCATTTAATTAAAATAGAGCATGTAGTACGTTGTGGATTCTGCAACTGGCACAAGTCACTGAAGTATCCTGTTCATTTCAGCTCTGACCTCTGCTACATTCATCGTCTACAAGCCACCCATTACTCGTCTACAAGCCACCCATTACCAAGATCAAAATGAATGAGCAAAACTGCACAACTGAAAGATATGTTCAGATCTTATGATGGCAGATAAGGAGTGGTTACTTTCTCTCTATGACAACACTCTCGCAACTTTGATTTGATGCATGGAGGAAGTGCCTGGTTCCTAGTACAATGAATCCCTAGCTTTGTAAGAAACAGCCGCAGGTGAGTTCAATACTTCAATACCTGAAAATGACCAAGTCATTAAGACATACGAGAGAATCTAAATCCAGGAAAGTTCTCTAACAATGTTGGAATATTGCTTCTGCTTTCCAACATGTTCTTGAGTGACCCTATTTATTTTTCTACCATTCTGTTTTTGTCATGGCCACCACCAGGAAGATGGTCAGGTGGCATCGGTTTTGTTGGAGATGAGTTCTAGATAAAAGATGTAACTATGTAAGCGATGAACACAAGGGAACTAGATTGATTATTTCTTGCTTTCCTTTAATTGATACATCTCTCCTTCCATAGTTAGTTGACTCCTTATGGAATAGATCTAATCTAGAGCAACTCCAGCCCAACATGTAAATTAGGTCCTAGTTTTTTCATTTGCATGCTAGCTTAAAAAAAAATAGGAACCCAAATTTGCTTCCAACTCCAGCCTAGGGGCCTGAAACTATATTTTAGGAGTCCTCCTAAAATAGGAATCTAAATAGGAGGCCCACTGAAGTCGTTTTTTTACTTAAGCTCCTAAAAATTAGAATAGAGACCTGTTTAAAAGGTCTATTGGAGTTGCTCTAATAAACCTAATCTTATCCCTAACTAACGACCCTCAGAGAGGAGGTGCTACTGAAAGTCTCAAACAGCTCTGGTACAGTGCTGAAGCAGCCAAAGGAGCCCAGTTGTCTGCCCATAGCATGCATGCAGTTTTCTTAAGGTTAAGGGTTCTTTTCAAAGTTTCAAAATGACCCAAACTTATATAAGGCTGTGAAGCATTTTAGGATTCAAACTTCGTAATTTTGACTAACAATTAGCGGTAGTATCCATGTTCAGCAAAACAAAAAGTGGTGGCACTAAGCAACAACATATGTTAACCTAGGCGACACTTTCATAGTGACGCAGCAGACGGTGTCTAAGTGTATAAATAGACATATTGCTTGATCCACGTGAGAAGCACGAGGCATGAATAAATCAAATCAAATATATATACAGAGCCGAGCAGCTCTGTGCCTCTGTGCATCAACCATCAAAGACGAGGCCTGCTTGGTAGCACTCGCATGGCAGATCGCCATGGAAGTCTCCTTGACCTCCTCTCCTCTCCTTATTCTGTTCCTCGCGCTCCTCCCTCTGCTCTTCTTCTTCTTCTACCTGCGCCAGGATCCCAAGAAGCAACCCCGAGTCCATGGCCTCAAGTCCTACCCCATCATCAGCCGCTCGGCGTGCTCCCGGACTTGGTCAAGAACCACCATCGCTTCCTCGAGTGGTCGGCCGACGTCGTGACGAAGAGCCCCACGCACACCATACCTTTCAAGGTCCCCGGCCTCACCGGCGCCGCCATCACCGTCAACCCGGCCAACTTCATTCGAGCACATCCTCAAGACCAACTTCGCCAACTACCCAAAGGGCGAGCGAGGTCATGGTGCCCACGGTCCATGATTTCCTTGTCCACGGCATCTTCAACTCCGACGGCGCGCGACCAGTGGCTGTGGCAGGCCGCCGGCTACGAGTTCAGCAAGCGCTTGCTCCGGAGCTTCGTCGTGGCTCGAGGTCGTTGAGCGCGCGGCGCGCGACGGCCGGACGCTGGACATCCAGGACGTGCTCGCTCGACGACCTCGCGTTCGACAACATCTGCCGCGTCGCCTTCGACGACGACGACGACCAGGGCACGGGCGTGGTCGCGCCGCAGGGCAACGACGTGCAGGACGCCGTGATGGCCCGGTTCATGGCTCCGGCCAGATCCGTGTGGCGCGTCAAGAGGAGCTCGCCATGGTCCGTGGCTACGCAGGCCGGATCGTCCGCGAGCGCCGGGACGGAGCGGTGGCTCGGCGAGGACGGCGCGTTCCGGCCGGTGAGCCTGTTCAAGTACCCGGTGTTCCACGCGGGGCCGAGGGTGTGCCTCGTCGGCAAGGAGATGGCGTACGTCCAGATGAAGTCCACCGTCGCGTCCGCGTTCGAGAGGTTCAGCTTCCGGTTCGTCGGCGGCGAGGAGCTAGCGGCCGGGGATGGCGTTCACGCTGAGGATGAAAGGCGGCTTGCCGATGCAAGTCAGCAAGAGGAGCTAGTACGTAGGCGATCCAGGCTACAGATGGGATATGTCCCATTCGTTTCGTAGGTGGTCATCTGGGGAAAAAACCAAAACAAACAGTTTTGGTTCTTTAATTTCGAAGTCAAATGGTCACCACTGATTCTATAAGATTCAAGATCGAGCGAATATATACAATGAGTTGACTATGACATTACTTTGTTTTTTTTTTTACTACAAGACAAGATTGCATCTCAAATAATTTGTGCTGTTAAGATCATACTAATAACAAGAAGGGCAACCGCAATAGCATCTGAAAGACTTAGTGGTTAATGGAAGGTCGCTGAACTTTTCAGTCACTTTCTCTGGGTTGAAACATGCAGAACTTTTCAGCCACCACCGGCGATGTCCACGACTCCGACGGTGTCATCGCTTCCGAAGAACCTCTTAACCTTCAGTTGCTCCTCCACCAGCTAGCCCCAGGCTCGGCCTTGCTGCCTCCATGGGCCATGGCTGTCGCCTGTCGGCTGACCTCTGTGCCTCGCGGCCTCGCCGTCGTAGCTCGGAAAAGGGCGTCCATGGCGCACTCCACGTCCTCCGCTCCTCTAGTGACCTTGGTCCGAAGGATTGTTGCCACGCCACTGCCCCTGCAGGGCGCCCGTTGCTCGGAGGAAAGGAAGAGGAGTGCAGAGTCCAAGACGAAGGCATACGCCATGGCCGAGACGGGATGAAGCGCTGCTTCATTTCTTTCATTGTATAATCAATGGTGGGTCCCAATGCTTTATCGTGCAGGCGGTGGATCAAGTCGCGGGCTCGCGGCTGGCTAGCGGACACGCGGGCTGCTGCAAAGCACGTGGCGCTACGCGGGCTGCTCGCATGTGCCCGTGAGTGAGCTCGCGGCTCCTGCGGACGCGGGGCGGGCTGCCCGCCGCCGCGCCACTTGCAATTATACAGTTGATAGACAAGCCGCTATCAGCATTCAGCAGTGGCCGAACGAACATGCAAGTTGGAAAGCTACGTTATCAGCATTCAGCAGCGGCCGAACGAACATATGTACTCCCTCTCCTCAACGAATTCAATTTCTAGAGTTGTTAAGTTAAAATTTTCAAACTTTTACCGAACTTCTAAAAAAAAACGCTAAGATTTACGGTATCAAATTAGTACCAGTAGATTTATTATGTAATATATTTTCATAAGATACTTATTTATGCCATAGATATTAATATTCTTTTCTATAAAATTGGTCAAATTTAAAAAGTTTGACTCCAGCGGATTCTAGGAGTTGAAGCTTTTCAGTGAGAGATAGTTGAAGTTTTCGAGGGGACAAAGGGAGTATGTTGAAAAGCCCATTGCTAGTTGTCTCCTCCTAAGAAAGTCATGTGGTGAAAAAAAAAAATGTATGTGGCGTCGTCGCCCACGTGGTACGTAAGGCGTGGCACCATTGTTTGCTATGGTATGATAGTGCGGCCTAACTATTTTACTCCCTCTATACCTGAATAAATATATTTCTAGACTAGAGTTGTCTTGAGTCAATTTATTTAAATTTTAACCGAATTTAGAAAAAATTGTCAATATTTATAACATCAAATAAGTATGATTAGATATAACATCAAAAGAATAGGTAAGCTTCTAAAGATTGGTCATCTAGGTTTTTAGAGTTAGCCTTCAACACAACTGATCCTCCTAGATAGGGATGAAAAAATGGTACGGATATTTTCCGATCGTATTCGAGACCGAATTCGTTTAGATGGGTTTTTATCCGTTTGTATCCGAAGTCCAGGGACATTCAACATCCGGTACCATATCCGTATCCGAATACTCAAATTGCATATTTATGATGTTGATATCCAATCGTATCCTATCCGGCATATTGATACTATCCGTATTCGAATCCGAATCCGGACAAAAATATGAAAACAAATACGGTATGAGTAATATTCGTCCATATCCGATCCGTTTTCATCATACTCCTAGATGCCAATTCGTGTGCCTCTTGATAGCACGGTGAAACTACACACACTCCAAGTTATGTCGGAAATTTTGAGGGGCTCCTTCCTTTCTCTTTTTCAAACGTAGCTAACATATGTGAATATTCTCAATGAAATTGTTAGCCCTCTAATTGTCATTGTCATGGAATCAACCAAAACCTGATGGGGGCCTAAATGCACTTTCATGGCCCTTGGCTTTGAACGCCCCGCCTCCCGAGGCCGGACCCGCTTATATATCGGCGCCTTTAATAGGACCCTCACAGACCAACACCAGTCTTTTCTGCGCATTTTGTCCTCACTCATGCGCACCCGGGAACGAATTCCCGGTCGATCACTCATCCTGAAATTGCTCTAGGCCAAGCACGCTTAACTTTGGAGTTCTTTCGAGATGAGCTTCCGGAAAAGAAGTTACAACTTATTGGTATGAGTATCATATTAATCCTATTAAGCCCTGGACCGGGGTGTTACATCCTCACCCCCTTAAGCGATCGACGTCCTCGTCGATCACCCCTAGACCAGGAACCTCCTCCCTTGGCCACGTCCGTGTGTCCAGTGCCAACGCATATGCCATCTTTGTGTGACCATGATGGATCCACACCCGGCCATGCGCACCATGCTGCGCAAGAATCGCGACACACGCGCCCGTGAAACCGCGAGAGTCGGCTCTGATACCATTTGTAACGTCCCGCCTCCCCGAGGCCGGACCCGCTTACATCGGACAGCTTTAATAGGACTAATACTACCCTCACAGACCAACACCGGTCTTTTTCGCGAGACTTTGTCCTCACTCATGCGCACCCGGAAACGAATTCCTGGTCGGTCACCCATCCTAAAATTGCTCTAGGCCAAGCACGCTTAACCTTGGAGTTCTTTCGAGATGAGCTTCCGGAAAAGAAATTGCAACTTATTGGTATGAGTATCATATTAATCCTATTAAGCCTCGGACCGGGTGTTTCTGACTTCCCCATCGCCGGCACCATCCTCTTTGTCTTGGCTCCCCATCCTATTGTTATTCTTTTTGTCTCTGCCTTCTACCGCCGCCGGATACATTGCTACTGATTATCATAGCCCTAATCCGGCTCTGTTGGGTTCCTCTTTGTACCTCCCTCGCCACCACAAAAGCCAAACCACCATCATGAATGGCTTCCTCGGCCATTCCGTTCCCGCGAGTGCACCTCCACTACTAGTTTGGCAACCCTTTCTATAGTCGACAATCATGGAACCCCCTAAACTTTGAAACTGTGACTGAAAGGACCTAATTGGCCTAGAGGGGGGGGGTGAATAGGCATATTTTTGAAACCTGAAATTCACAAACTCAAATTGCGGAAGTTAGATGCTCACCGGAAGTTCCGGTGGTTTGGAGTAGAAGTTCCGGTCTAGACCAAAACTTCTATTGCAAACCAACTTAAACTTCGGGTGTCCTACAACTAGGAAATCAGAGTAAATGAGTTGTGATTTCAACTACACGAGTTACCACACCCTTGGGAATCACTTCTTGAATTGAGTTCTTCTTCCTACAAACAAATAAGCAATAGAGTATACAAAGAACACAATATCAAGGGTAGTCGATGCTACCACCACAACAAGCACGCGGGACACATGATTTATCCCGAGGTTCGGCTTTCCCCACAAAGGAGTTCCTACGCCCCTCGTTGTTGAGGTGGCCACCAAGGCCCGACCACTTAGGTCACCTCTCTCAAGCAACCACAAAGGAAAACTTGAGATATCCACTAAGATGAAGGGTAATACAAACGCTTGGGGTGCCCTCACAAGTAAATCAACACGGGCAACCATTTAAGAACGCCTAGCCGGCTAGGGTTCCAAGAACCCAAGAGTAATAAACACAAAACCAACCCGGCAAGACGAGGAGACTAAGTGCTCAAATCGAAGATCGATGCTCCCGCTCTCAAATCTCACGCCCCTAGCTCAAACAATCGAAGATTGAAGCTTGGAAGCAAAGGGGGGGAGAGAGAGTGAGTGAGTCAAAGCTTGAGGCCGATGAGTGAACAAAGTGAACGAGTGAAATACCCGGCGTAACGGTTAGAAACGGAGGTGAAAAGTATATATACTTCAGCCTCCGAATGGCCTACCGGAAGTTCTGGTGGAGCCCCACCGAAGTTCCGGTCCAACCAGATCCGACCGTAGGCCGAGATCGAAGCGAGACACGGGCCGACCGGAACTTCGGTCGGGCGGGCGCGCGGGCGTCGTAAAGAAAGCGCTTCCGGTCCTAGACCGGAACCTCCGGTCCGGCGGAACTTCCGGTCGGGGACGGAACTTCCGCCAAAGCCAAAAGCCCAGCCTACCGTCGCGTGCGAGGGAGGACTTCCGGTTGCTGACCGAAACTTCCGGTCCCAGCGGGACTTCCGCTGGGAGGCCAGGACTTCCGGTCCACCCTGCAGAAACAACAAAAACCTTCTACGTGCACGTGTGTGAGCCGGTGTCTCTCAAGCTACTCTAAAACATCGACATGAGCACTTTTGTTCCCCATCTAGCTAGTTAATTTTGTATCCCTCTTGATAGTACGGCATATCCTACGACTCAAATCAAAATAAAATGAGAGTGAATCACTTGAGCCGAATCGCCGTTTGTCCATAAAATTTAGGGTGCTATCATTCACCGAATTCTTTCGTTTAAATACACCAATGGACTAACATCTGTAGATATCACTTGATGAACACGTTAGTCGCTAATTTGATTGTCATTAATTATCCAAAACCCACACCGGGGGTGAATGCACTAACAAACTCCCCCTTTTTGGTAATTGATGACAACCAACATAGGCTTATATATGACAGAGAGAATCTGAGCTTTTGAATTCCGAAATTTAAGACAAGCTCCCCCTTAGTGTATGCATTGGATTTGAATTTCAAAATCTTGAGTGAGATCAAGATGGCATACACTAGAGAGACTCCCCTTAAATTTTGCAATCCGTGGGGTGCCTAAGAGTGTGTGACAATAAGACCGTGATGCATATGACAAGATATATCATAAGAGTAAAGTGAAAGAATATGAATGGTTATGATAGAAAGAAAAGGACTTAACCAACATAACCATTCTAAAGACAACAATCACCATCACAATATCACATAAGAAGCATCACATGATGATAAATATAAAGAGTTTTAACCTACAATCATCCACCACACACAAATAGTTCAAGTTTACCACATAGTTCACCACACGAGATAGAGTTATTACAGACCGAAAATTTTAACTACCCCTATTAACTACCCCTATTACATCATGATAAAAAGCCTAACACTCCCCCTTTGGCATCAAATGCCAAAAAGGGTAGGCCTCGAGAAGAAGCAAAAGGGGCAAAGCTGCAAGCGCTACTCGTCGTCGAAGAATCCATGGGCCGAAGATGGACCGGCGCCACCATCTCCACCACCAAAAGCGGGAGCACCGTAAAGAGATGTCCTCGTGACGTCATCGGCCCGCCAAAGATCTCCCCGATAAGAAGCGCCTAGGTCGGTGTCCTCCACGGTGTATCCGGAGGGAAGCCCACCGCCATAAGAAGGATCAAAGGCGGTGAAAGGGGCTGCTGGCTGCTGCCACCACGCATCAAACTCATGCCCACCATACATAGCATCATACTCAGCGTATGGGTCCTGGAAGTCCCGAAGTGGAGATGCAGGAGGGAGTGCGGCCTTCTCCTCTAGACGATGAAGTCGCTGATCGTTCTTCTTCTGAGTATAGCAGAAGTAGGAGAAGAACCTCTGAAGCGCATGGCGAGTAGCATCACCACGCCCACGGCCACGACCACGACCACGGCTGCTCTCACCACCAGCTGTAGCACCACCCGAAGGATCCACAGGAGGAGGCTCCTCAGCCTCAGCACCACCCAAGTCCTCATCCTCAGGGGCAGCACCACTTTCACTCTCCATGGGGGCCTTGCCTTTGCTCGTAGGTGCCTGAATGTTCTTCACTTTCCAATCCTTATGGATGACGTCATGATAGAAGGAGAATCCAACCACTTGCTCAATCACGTACATGAGATAAGGTGCATATGGCAAAGACTTATGTGGATCAGTAGAGACGTCCTCAATGTTCCTCCAAAGGAGATCAGTGACACTAAACCTCTTGTCAAGACCAAAGCACACAAGAATAGCTGGAGCATGGTTTTGCAACTTGGTGGAGTCTCCAATCTTGGGATCAATGGTGGCACGAATCAAATTATTGAGCACATAGAAGTAGGGCTTCAAGTTGTGAGTGTTGCCATTTGCTTGAGCAGGATCATAATAAAGACCAGCCTCAATGAAATCCACTCGACCAACACCACGCACATAGTGATTATACAGGCTAGGTGCATCCCTATCTTCACTAGTGAACCCAAGAAGACGAGAAAACTGACGGTAATCACAGTGGTAGTGTAAAGTCTCAGTCATCCAGTGAAGTACCTTGTTTGTCTCAAAGAATGTAGAGAGTGGCCCAAAATCGAAGAATGATCTCATTGTTCCGCTTGTGCTTGAAGTTCATGAGACCCAAGATGCGCCACTCCTCTAGCTTTGCAATCAACCGATCAATGTCAGGGTTCTTGTGCTCTTTGAGTGACTTGAGAGTGGGGGCCTTGTGCTGCACAATAGGTAGTGTAGAACCCGTTTCCCCCGCCTTGAAACACACATGGTGATAATAATCACTATGAAACTGTGACCAAAAGCGAGGATCAACACATTCATACTTTGTCCAGCTGAAAGGGTTCTCCTTGCGCATCCTCTTGACATCCCTTGCTTGCTTGCGGTAGTCGATCGGCCATCTGGGAATGACTCCGGAGGGAGTCACCGGCAAGCGAGGCTTGGGAGCATAGTGGGAATGATGAGGAAGGAGCCGGTTCATGGTAGCGGCACCAATGGCAATAGGTGACCGCCGAACAAATTCCGGAGCAATAGCACGACCCTCCACCTCAATCTGACTAGCAGCCGCTGTATCATCAACCATCTCATGATGAGCAAGAGACGGACATGCACGAGTACGAGTGCGATCAGGAACACTGATAGGACCTTCTTCATCAGATGAGACGACAGTACGAGATCCACCACGGCGTGCTGCACGACTCCCTCGAGGACGATCCTCCTCCCCATCACCCATACTTGGAGGACGAGACCGTTGCTTGCCCGGACGAGCCGCACGACCAGGGTTGGTGCGACGAGTCATGCTGCACAACATACAAGACACGGCACAGGAAAGTCTTAGACGTGGTAGTGGAATGCGACAAACAGAATCGACAAGCAGAGCCACGAGTGCACACTGCACAGGGTCCATCGGAACTTCCGGTCAGGGACCGGAACCTCCGGTGGAACCCTAGTGCGGCAGGAACCACGTGCTCCACCGAGATCGACCACGTGCATTGCATGAAAGGCATTCCAATAACACGGATAAACAATGTACAACAAGCACGTGCGAGGAATCGACCCAAAACAAAGTACATTGGGAGATCGGGGATTGAAATCCCGGTACCTTGTTCCTCGAAGAGAAAGGGGCCGAATCAACACGTGTCAAGACTTCCTGGCGTCCACCAACTCCACCAAAGTGATGTCCAATGCCGGGGCAAGCTCCTCCCCAAAGGGATTTGGAAGGGAGTGGAAGAGGAGGGAGATCGGGGAAGGAGAAGATGGAGCCGCCGCCGCTGCCGCTACAGTAGTCGGGATGAGATAGGGTTGAAAAGGTAAGGACTGGTTGACTCGGGAGGACTCCGTACACCTTTTTACTGTGGTCAAAACGTCACGACAGGATACAAGGGGCGTCGCGTGCTTAGGAGGGGTTCCGGTCTTCTGGCGGTAGTTCCGCTGGGACCGGAACTTCCGGTCCAGGGGACCGGAACTTTCGGTCCAGGGGACCGGAACTTCCGGTGGACCAGAAAACAGCCACCAGAAGCTGACAACGTGGTGAACTTCATGGTATACTCGAACCAACCCATATATGTCTAGATTTCATTCAATCAACACATAACTATGGACACAATTGAGTTGTTGAAAATAGATTTTGAAATTTGCACACAACTTTTCGCAATCTTTTGACCAATTCTATATCAATCAAGTATGCACAAGATATCAAGCCACGTTACGAGAATCAATGATATTTAGTTCACTCCTCAAAGCACAAAATCTTGACTCATCTAGGGGCTTTGTGAAGATATCGGCTAGTTGATTATCGGTGCTCACATGATGCAAAGCGATATCTCCTTTGGCTTCGTGGTCTCTCAAAAAGTGATGCCGGATGTCTATGTGCTTTGTACGAGAGTGGTTTACGGGGTTGTTTGCCAACTTAATGACACTCTCATTGTCACACAAAAGGGGAATCTTGGTTAGCTCACATCCAAAGTCTTTAAGGGTCTGCTTCATCCAAAGTAGTTTGGCACAACAAGCGCCGGCCGCCACATACTCGGCTTCAGCAGTTGACAAGGCAACACTATTTTGCTTTTTAGAGCTCCAAGACACTAAAGACCTACCAATAAATTGGCAAGTCCCAGTAGTACTCTTTCGATCTACCTTGCAACCGGCGTAGTCCGAATCGGAGTACCCAAGCAAATCGAAAGTGGAGCCCTTAGGATACCACAAGCCAAGATTAGGAGTGTGTACTAAATACTGAAAAATTCTTTTAACAGCCACAAGATGACATTCTTTAGGATTAGCTTGAAATCTTGCACATATGCACACGCTAAGCATAATATCGGGCCTAGATGCACAAAGGTAAAGTAGGGATCCAATCATGGAGCGATATACCTTTTGATCTACGGCTTTGCTGTCTCCTCCAAGGTCGAGATGTCCGGTTGTTGGCATCGGTGTCTTGATGGGCTTGGCTTTGTCCATGTCAAACTTCTTCAACATGTCGGTGGTGTACTTGGTTTGACTTATGAACGTGCCATCTTTGAGTTGCTTGATTTGAAATCCGAGGAAGTACGTCAACTCACCCATCATAGACATCTCAAACCTTTGAGTCATAATTCTGCTAAACTCCTCACAAAAAGCCACATTAGTACTACCAAATATAATGTCATCGACATATATTTGGCACACAAAAATATCATTATTGACTTTACGAGTAAATAAAGTAGGATCGGCCTTCCCAATCTCAAACCCTTGTTTGAGTAGGAAGTCCTTGAGACAATCATACCAAGCTCTAGGGGCTTGTTTTAACCCATAGAGCGCCTTATCCAGCTTGTAGACGTAGTCGGGATGCTTGGGATCTTCAAAACCTGGTGGTTGCTCAACATATACTTCTTCGGATAGGGGGCCGTTGAGAAATGCACTCTTCACATCCATTTGATACAACTTGAAGTCATGATGAACTGCGAAAAGCTAGTAAGATCCGAATTGATTCTAGCCTTGCCCTTTGGTGCATATGTCTCCCCAAAGTCCAAACCTTCCACTTGAGTGAATCCTTGAGCCACCAACCGTGCCTTGTTTTTTGTGACTATGCCATGCTCATCTTGTTTGTTGTGAAAGACCCATTTGGTTCCAATCACATTTTGCTTGGGTCTTTCCACCAAGGACCAGACTTCATTCCGAGTGAAGTTGTTCAACTCCTCTTGCATTGCCATTATCCAATCTTCATCTTCAAGTGCTTCTTCAACTTTCTTGGGCTCTATTGAGGACACGAAAGAGAAGTGCTCACAAAAGGTTGCCAATCTTAATTTTGTAGTGACTCCTCTTTGAATACTCCCAAGAATGTTGTCAACGGGGTGATCCCGTTGAATAGTATGATGCACTCTTGGATGGGGTACTTGACTTCTTCTTTGGATTGGGCCATCATCATCACTATCATTGTTTTGGTTTATTGGAGAATCAATGATTTGATTATCTTGAATGTTTCCTTGGTTATCTTCTTCCACTTGTGTTGGATCTTGATTTGCATATGTTCTTGAGCCATGATCCCTTCTTGAAGTAGGTGTGTTGTCATGGGCATTGCTTGACCCATGATGTAAGCTAGGATCATGATTGATTTGCAGAGATTCATCATCATCTTCTTCAACGGGCTTTACCTCACCGGTTGCAAGCTTCTTTATCACTTGATGAGATGGTTCTTCTTTACCTACAATTTCAGCATTGACTTGCTCCTTTTGAGAGCCGTCGCTTTCATCAAAAGTCACGTCTACCGCAATTTCAATTTGACCGGAGGTCTTATTGAAAACACGGTATCCATGTTCGTTAGTACCATAACCAAGTAAGAACCCTTCATCAACCTTAGGTGCAAACTTAGAGCTTTTGGATTTCTTATTAAGTATGAAACACTTGCATCCAAAAACTCTAAAGTAATCCACCTTAGGTTTGTTACCGGTGAGTAGCTCGTAGGCGGTCTTCTTCCTTATCTTGTGAAGATATAGGCGGTTGATAGCATGACATGCCGTATTCACGGCCTCCGCCCAAAAGTCTTTCTCCGGGGTCTTGTACTCATCCAACATTGCTCTTGCGGCTTCAATGAGTGTTCGGTTCTTCCTCTCCACAACACCATTTTGTTGCGGAGTATATGGAACCGAAAACTCATGCTTGATGCCTTCATCATCAAGATATTCTTCAATGTTGGTGTTTCTAAACTCCGTCCCATTGTCACTTCTCACTTTCTTGATCTTCACATCGAACTCATTTTGAGCTCTTCTTGCAAACTTCTTGAAGATTCCTTGGGTTTCACCTTTATCTCTCAAGAAGAACACCCAAGTGAAGCGAGAATAATCATCAACAATTACAAAACCATATTTGTTACCTCCAATGCTTATATAAGCATTGGGTCCGAATAAGTCCATGTGAAGTAGCTCAAACGGTCTTGTAGTTGTCACTATATTCTTGACGGGATGTTTAGCTCCAACTTGCTTCCCGGCTTGACATGCACTGCAAATCCTATCTTTCTCAAAAGAAACATTTGTTAGTCCAAGGATGTGTCCACCTCTTTGAAGGTCGGCCAAGTTCCTCATGCCAACATGGGCTAGTCGGCGATGCCATAGCCAGCCCATGCTAGATTTTGCCACTAAACAAGTCTCGGACCCCACTTTACTAGTTGCGAAATCAACTAGATAAAGCGTGCCCTTTAGTTGACCCGTAAAAGCAATAGAGGAATCCGCCCTTCTAGAGACTTCCACACCCTTATCCGTAAAGAGACAATTGTATCCAATCTCACAAAGTTGTGAGACGGACAACAAATTGTATCCCAACGAATCCACAAGTAGAACATTAGAAATAGAGTTATCATTTGAAATAGCAATTTTACCCAAACCAAGAATATCTCCTTTGCTATTGTCACCAAAGACAATCCTTTCACATGAAGTTTGATTTGGTTGAAAGGAGGTGAATATATTCTTCTCTCCGGTCATATGATTTGTGCATCCACTATCAAGCACCCAACTTGATCCACCAGAGGAATATTCCTGCAAAACAAATTTAAGCCTTTGTTTTAGGTCCCGAAATGGAACCTAGAGGGTTAGTTACAAAAGGCTTGGGCACCCAAACACTCCTCAAGATTTGCCTCTTCTTGAGTGCACCCACATACTTCACCACTATCTTGCCATCCTTATCCCACCAACACATGTAATCACAAATGTGGTTCCGTGAGATGAGCTCTTGTTGCTTGGGCACCTCCACTTGCTTGTTCTTGTTGCTCTTGTTGTTTGCTTGAGTGTTTGTGGATGTGCTAGCATTGTTCACTTTGTTGATGAGATCAACAAGTGGCACACTTTTGTTGAACTTCACACAAGCCACCCCATTGACCGTGTTCCTTCCATTGGCCTTTCCATCATACCTATTGTAGCCAATGCCGTCCTTAATCATGGGGTGTCTTGATGCCTTGTACACATTTGCTTGTTGCTTTTCCTTGCACTTGCAACCAACTTTGACAATGGTGTTCAACCTTTGAATCTCCTTGTCTTTCTTTTCTAGCTCAACAAGGTTAGTCGTACAAGCATTTATATCAACATTAAAGCATCTTTCACAGCCCTTGCTAGATGAAGCTTTAGTTTCTTTGGAGGCGGTAGAGGTGCTTCTCCAAAGAGTTTCATAGTTTAGCTCAAGAGTATCATATTTCTCTTTTAAGCTTGCGAAGCTTTCTTGAGCCAAACTAAGATCATGCTTTAGAGGAGCTAAAGAGTCATTGAGTGAAGAGTGTTCCTTGGTCAAGCATTCATATGAATCCTTGACCATGGACAACTCCACGCTCAACTTCTCAACCTTTCCCTTTTCCATGGTGAGAGATGCCTCAAGTCCTTGGGTCTTCTCCCTTTCCTCTAGGAGCAATTCCCCTTGCGACTCAATGCATGACTCACGCTCTTCTATGGTGTACATTAGCTTCAAGATTTTAGTTGCTACCTTTTTACCATATTTCTTAATGATTTTGCTAGCATAGTTCTCATCATTCTCATCATCACTATCACATTCACTAGATGTATGAGTAGGAGAGTTAGGAGGCACCTTATCTCCTTTTGCCATGAGACAAGTAGGAGTGTGATAGTCGTTGTCAGTGAGGTTGGCGAAGAGCGAAGGTGATGAAGAGATGTTGGTGAAGAGAGACGTCGATGAAGCATTGTCGGTGATGAGCGTTGAAGAAGAAGATGCCTCTTGTATAGCAATTGTAGCCACGCTCTTCTTCTCATTGCCATTGTCATCTTCACTATCATCATCCGATTGCCACTCTTGACCCATGTGTGCTTCACCTCTCTTCTTGTCCTTGTACTTCTTATCACCTTGCTTGTTGAATCTAGACCTCTTGCCTTTGTTTGGGTAATCCGCAACAAAATGATCAATGTCTCCACACTCATAGCAAAATCTCTTCTTGAAAGGCTTGCTTCCACCACTTCTTCTCATCTTGTCTTTCTTCATTCTAAGAAACTTCTTGAAGTTCCTCACTAGTAATGCTTGCTCATCATTAAGATCATCATCATCGCTGTTATCTTCATGCTCACAACGCCTCTTGTTGCTATGGCTAGTGTCTTCATCTTGTGATGCCTTGAGAGCAATACTCTTTCTATGTCTCACTGCTTCTTTGGCTTCATCATCTGGCACTTCATGATGCAATAGCTTAGCAAGCATTTCTTGTGGTGTCATTGTGCTATAGTTATCCTTCTCCATAATGAAAGAAGCAAGCATGTTGTTCTTTTGTCTATACACTCTACAAATCTTCCTTCTTTGCTGCATGGTCATCCCACCGTGTGTCTCCAAGTGCTCTAATTCTATTTACCAAGGTCATGAATCTATTGTACATTTCTTGAGTGGTCTCTCCTTCTAATGTGAAGAAGTTTTCAATCTTTCCTTGTAGAAGCTCAATATTTCCCACTCTAACACTCTTGTTCCCACTCTAACACTCTTGTCTCCTTCAAAGGACACTTTCAAGGTTTCCCAAATTTGCTTTGCACTAACCATTCCATTGACCTTGTTATTTTCTTTCGGAGATAGGCACTGTAAAATCAAGGTTGCCGCTGTTGCATTGAGTTGAAAGTCGGCGGCATCTTCGGGTGTCCACTCACTAGCATCTTGAGGAACATTCACACCAACTTCCACCACTTCCCAACACCTTGCGGCTATAAGATGCAACTTCATCCTATGAGCCCAATCAACATATCTCACACCATCAAATTGAGGTGGCTTGCCGGGGTTGACTATTGGCATGTTTGGATTATTTCCCTTGCTTGATGACCCATAGTCGTAGCTAGTTCTTGCATAAGCTTTCGGTGCCTTGTCACCACCATCATTTGTCGACTCCGCATTTGCCTTCTCTAGTGCTTCCTTCATCTTGTCGAGTTGCTCTTGCATCTTGTCCATTTGCTTCTTTTGTTGCACTTGGAGCTACCGGCCAGTTGAGCGGTGATTTGCTTTACTAGAGTCTTCATTGTGTCCGGATCCATCTTGGCCAAAGTTACTCCTCACGCGGTGAAGCGTCAATCCGAGGGACCAATGCTCTGGTACCAATTGAAAGGACCTAATTGGCCTAGAGGGGGGGTGAATAGGTATATTTTTGAAACCTGAAATTCACAAACTCAAATTGCGGAAGTTAGATGCTCACCGGAAGTTCCGGTGGTTTGGAGTAGAAGTTCCGGTCTAGACCAAAACTTCTATTGCAAACCAACTTGAACTTGGGGTATCCTACAACTAGGAAATCAGAGTAAATGAGTTGTGATTTCAACTACACGAGTTACCACACCCTTGGGAATCACTTCTTGAATTGAGTTCTTCTTCCTACAAACAAATAAGCAATAGAGTATACAAAGAACACAATATCAAAGGTAGTCGATGCTACCACCACAACAAGCACGCGGGACACACGATTTATCCCGAGGTTCGGCTTTCCCCACAAAGGAGTGCCTACGTCCTCGTTGTTGAGGTGGCCACCAAGGCCCGACCACTTAGGTCACCTCTCTCAAGCAACCACAAAGGAAAACTTGAGATATCCACTAAGATGAAGGGTAATACAAACGCTTCGGGATGCCCTCACAAGTAAATCAACACGGGCAACCACGAAGAACGCCTAGCCGGCTAGGGTTCCAAGAACCCAAGAGTAATAAACACAAAACCAACCGGCAAGACGAGGAGACCAAGTGCTCAAATCGAAGATCGATGCTCCCGCTCTCAAATCTCACTTCCCTAGCTCAAACAATCGAAGATTGAAGCTTGGAAGCAAAGGGGGGAGAGAGAGTGAGTGAGTCAAAGCTTGGAGGCTGATGAGTGAATAGTGAACGAGTGAAATGCCTGGCGTAACGGTTAGAAACGGAGGTGAAAAGTATAAATACTTCGGCCTCCGAATGGCCTACCGGAAGTTCTGGTGGAGCCCCACCGGAAGTTCCGGTCCAACCAGATCTGACCGTAGGCTGAGATCGAGCGAGACACGGGCTGACCGGAACTTCCGGTCACTGACCGGAACTTCCGGTCAGGGCAGCTGGCGCAGGCGTCGCGTGCAAGAAAGCGCTTCCGGTCCTAGACCGGAACCTCCGGTCCGGGCGGAACTTCCGGTCAGGGACCGGAACTTCCGCCAGGCCAAAAGCCCAGCTACCGTCGCGTGCGAGGGAGGACTTCCGGTTGCTGACCGGAACTTCCGGTCCCAGCGGGACTTCCGCTGGGAGGCCAGGACTTCCGGTCCACCCTGCAAAAACAACAAAAACCTTCTACGTGCGCGTGTGTGAGCCGGTGTCTCTCAAGCTACTCTAAAACATCGACATGAGCACTTTTGTTCCCCATCTAGCTAGTTAATTTTGTATCCCTCTTGATAGTACGGCATATCCTACGACTCAAATCAAAATAAAATGAGAGTGAATCACTTGAGCCGAATCGCCGTTTGTCCATAAAATTTAGGGTGCTATCATTCACCGAATTCTTTCGTTTAAATACGCCAATGGACTAACACCTGTAGATATCACTTGATGAACACGTTAGTCGCTAATTTGATTGTCATTAATTATCCAAAACCCACACCGGGGGCGAATGCACTAACAGTGACCCTAACCTTGCCAGAGCTCCGACGATGGTGTGATATGAAGGGGAGGGATTGATGTTTGGAGAGGGAGAGGGAGGCAGCTACAAATGTGGGGAATGAGAGAGATGGGGCGTTGGTGGGAGATGTTTGGAGAGGGAGAGGGAGGCAGCTACAAACGTGGGGGAATGAGAGGGATGGGGCGTTGGTGGGAGATGTGCAGAAGGGGGGGGGGGGGGGGAGGAGGAGGTGGTGATGGGAGGCTTAAGACAAAGATTTGGACGTCTCTTGTCTCCCCTTTTGTGGATATTAAATAAAGATGTCGACTTTTTGATTGGAGTTGGATGATTGACATATACTTCTTTCGTTCCAAATTATACGTTGTTTTGATTTTTTTAGTACATCCATTTTGCTATGTATTTAGATATAATAATATGTCTAGATACATAGTAAAATGGATAAACCAACAAAATTAAAATGACTTATAATTTAAAATGGATGGAGTATATGTTTGTGTGTTGCAATGGAACAAGCAAGCCAACCCAATAGTACAAGTGTACTCCCTCCGTATAGAAAATAGAAGTCGTTTTAGACAAGGTTTTGGTCAAACATTGGGAACATAAATCATGAATAACTTTTAAATTGTTAAGTTTAAAAATATGAAAACCATTGAATATAATTAGATTTGTCTTGAAAAATACTTTTATAAAAGTATAAATAAATCACTTTGTGGTGAATATTTTTATAAGAATATGAAGTCAAAGTTATACTTTGAAGACCGTGTCATTGTCCTAAACGACTTCTATTCCAACATGAAGGGAGTACAACCAAGCTAGCTTAATCGGTCTAATTGAGCCATACTGCAGTCGTTAGTGTAATCGGTTGAGCAAAGCAGGGCACACCAAATAGTGTGCATGGCCTATGGATGACCCAACAAAGTTACTCATCCAACAAAGTTCACAATAAATACAAGCTATTGAGAAGTTGGCCCATTGAATACAACCATGGACGACCCAACAAAGTTGGTCCATTACGAAGTCATCAACCCAATGTAAGGTAACGCAAAATTTATTATTTTTATTTATTCTTTCTGTTTTCTTTCATTCTTAAAATATGAGATTGACACATTATCATTATATATCTGCATTTAAAATATTTCTACTAAATTAAATATATCATTGATATTTCAATATTTTTAATATTCCAAAAATATTGAACTTTTTTGACATCTTCTTGTATATAAATATTTGAAATGTTCTAGGTACTTACATTTTAAATTGTTTCGACAATAAAAATTAATTGTTTTTTATATTATGATTGTCCGAACAATGAAGATCTTTTGTTCTTGGAAAAAGTCCACTTCTCCTCCCTCAATTTTTCGTGAAAGTCTAATTTTTCTCTTTGAATTTCAAAACCGGACAAACAACCTCCCTCATCTTTTCAAACCATGCACTTTACCTCCCTGGAGTGGTTTTGACGGTGGTTTTGCTATAGTAATGGTGGTTTTGTCTTTTTTATTTTTATTTATTTTGGCTGATTTTTTGAAAAATCATAGTAAATCACAAAAAATTCATAAAATAGAAAATCTAATTTTATTGGACTCCTCCACATAAATAGATCTATGCAGTGAATATATAATATGGTATGTTTTTATACAAAGTTTTTGCTAGTATTTTTCTTTTTTATTTATTGTTGCTGAATATTTGAAAAGGCAGAGTAAATCATTGAAAAATCATAAAATAGAAAATTTAATTTTTTTAGACTCCACATGAGTAGGTCGACAAAGTGAATATATAATATGGTATGCTCTAGTTCAACAAAATAATTATAGAAGCTACAGTTATGAATTATTTTAATTAATTATAAAAAAGTATAGATCGAAAGTTACAGGAAGAATTTTATACTGAAGTATATCATATTATATGTCCATTTATAGATCTACTCATGTGAAGTCTAATAAAACTAGATTTTCTATTTTATAATTTTTTTGTGATTTACTATAATTTTTCTAAAGTTTCAGCCAAAATAAATAAAAAAGAAAAAACTAGCAAAAACTTTGTACTAAAGCATACTATATTATATATTCACTGCGTAGATCTACTTATGTGGAGTCCAATAAAATTAGATCTTTTATTTTATGAATTTTTGTGATTTACTATGATTTTTTAAAAAATTTAGCCAAAATAAATAAAAAAGAAAAAAGACAAAACCACCGCTATGTAGCAAAACCACTATTAAAACCACTCTAGGGAGGTAAAGCGTATGGTTTGAAAAGTTGAGGGAGGTTGTTTGTCCGGTTTTAGAGTTTAGGGAGGAAAAGTAGAATTTTGTAAAAGTTGAAGGAGAGAAAGTAGACTTTTTCCTTTGTTCTTTATAATTGTGAGAGGGTCCCTTGGGCCGGCCTACTACTGAAAGGGCTAACGGGCCTGAATTCACCCGCCCAGGCGGTGTATATGCTCCCGACCGAGACACCACTGTCTCGCCGTCTCCGCCGCCCTGCGTTAAAAAAAGGAAGGAGGCACTCCTCCCCGTTTCTCTACCACGGGCGAGGCCGCCGCAGCTAGCCTACGCCGGGTGGTAAAATCTTCGAGCTCCTCGATTCTCCTTTCGCCGCTTGAACACGCTCGTCACTTTTGTTGCTTCTCTCAGTGTCGGAAAAAGGGATACAATCGCGGAGACCATTTGCGCCGTCGAGGTTCCGCTACTCCTCACCTTTGCTCCCGTAAGGACCTTCAACACCTTGCTTGCTTCCTCGCCAATGCTTTGCATCCCGTGACTCTCGCGCTCTGTTTCTGGTGGCTTTCATGATCCCAGCTCAAAGGAACGCTACGATCCCGTGGACGTGAACCCGGACGCGGACGGGAAACGACATGGCCTCGAACCTTTCCATTCCGCCTCCACCCCCCCCCCCTGTAAGCGGCCACATTCCGTGCCAAAGTAGCACCGAGATATTGCTAAGTTGCAGCGTAGCTCTTTCTCCTAGTGTTGGGCGGGTTTCATCTGGGAAGAGGCGGTGTATGAGTTCATCGGCCTCTGGGCGCAGGTCACCGCCACTGATCATGGCCACGATGAACCAACGGCATTTGATTGCGGCCTCATCATAGTTTTGAGTAGGTACTGCTAGATTGAAAAACTGATTGCTCGAGTATGGGCTGTCAAAAAATCTTGGGTGCAAGCTACTCAAATTCGCTTACTAAAAGCTCAATTGAAGCGGCAATAGGTTCCTTGTGGTGGAACATGTCCATCTAGGTTCGAGTCTAGACTCAATATGGGTGCTCACACTTTCGGATAATGTTCTTTTAGTGGTAGGCGATGTGCAAAGCGTTCATAGGGGTCGGATGTGTGTGCATGTGAACAACAAAAGGTTGATTCGAGTTCCTATCCTCATGAAATCAATCTAAGCATGAGCCTGCACCACATGCCTATGTGTCTCACAAGTCAGTGAGTCACCTGCTTTCCTTATGACACAGTCCATACCTTTGCTATGTATACAGAATTTGCAGCTAGTTCATTTGCTGGCGGCTGCCGGCAGTCTTGTCTTTGCCATAATTTGTGAGTGAGAAAGCACCCATTTGCAGTAATGCCGGGGCAGGCCGGCTGGGAATAGAGAACGACCCGGCCGCTGAACAAACTGTTGGTCTCGACTGCTAGTGATGTTTAATTATGTGTGTTTTGAAAATTGCTGTTTTGCAGATGCATTTAAGGAAAAAAAGGAAGCAGTTCGTGAGTTACCACATCCTGCTGAGGGGATTGCTAGGTGTTGACACTCAAAAATGTTCAGATCTTGTAAAGTTGTTAAAAGTTCCAGCGGACTTCACCATTGCGTTCCTCTCGTCGAGATAGTCAAAAAACATATATAGAACGTTCAATTTGTGATCCGGATGCAAAAGTTGTGCACCCTGGAAGATTGCACGAAGTACTACCGGTACTACCGGTCCGTGAAGATCGGTACTACTTTGGTGGCTGATGCTATTGCGCAAAAATAAACTACCGGTACTACCGGTCTAAGACCGGTACTACCGGTGGGTGACGGAGATTGGTGTAGTTTGGCGCAAAAATAAACTACCGGTACTACCGGTCTTCCACCGGTAACTACCGCTAGAGACCGGTACTACCGGTGGAGCCTGACCGGTACCACCGGTAGTGCTCGTCCTGAACCGATTTGTTCCTAAATCGGTTTTGGGTAATCTTTGGACGTGGAAAACTTGGAGATTGGGCCTTGGAGATGTTTTCTACTGGGATAAGGCCAGCCCCTCCTATATAAACAAGGAGATCATGGCCGATTGAGATCCCATCTATCCAATCGTTAAAAACACATCTACTACAACTTTTACCCTCCCTTCTTCTCTTTTTTCTCCTTGTTCTTCGTCGCCGCTACATGGACGGTGGATCGACGACGGCGAAGCTCTAGAGCGATCCCGGCCGGCTAGGGCAGCCCAGCTTAGCCGTGACGCCCGGCAGGGGGTCCCTCCCCGAGTGTGTGGGGTTTCGGGTCTCAAGAGACCTCGCCGGCGTGTCTTGCGTATCGCGCTCCCGGCGAGGCTCCTCCCGGCGACGTGTCTTGCATATCGCGCTCATCGCTAGAGACACAAGGTCCAGTGTGGATATCCTTTAGGCGCCGACCGATCTCAAAGTCGGTTTGGCCCTACATCGAGCGTGCTAGCTCCTTATCGAGTGTGGTGATCTAATTCAGCGTCAACACACTTTTTGGCGACTCCGCTGGGGAAGATTGGTTCGGCTCTACAGCCGATCTTTCTAACCTAGCCAATTCATTAGTTCTGATCTATCTTTATTGTGCCTTCATTACCGTTGCATCTGGCCTAAAAGGCCGATAGCATCTGGTCTTGATCTTCTCTTTCTGGATGTGGAGCAACGGT
The DNA here is from genome assembly GCA_015844335.1 of Chrysopogon serrulatus. Taxonomy (NCBI): domain Eukaryota; kingdom Viridiplantae; phylum Streptophyta; class Magnoliopsida; order Poales; family Poaceae; genus Chrysopogon; species Chrysopogon serrulatus. Next base: position 95,566 of record JADLZL010002048.1, read on the forward strand.
CACAACGGCAGGTTTACCGGTCCGATGGGTCAAGAGGTCTTTGTCAAGCCAACAACCGTAGCTGAATTAAAGGCACGGGGTATTACTAAAGATTCTCCTCTGTTTCATACTTTTACTAAACTCATAGACAAATTAGATGATTTAGAGGAAAGAATGTTTGGTGCTCCTGTTGCTTCTTCGCATCAAAGTGCATACACTAGTGAGTCGGCCCTGGCTTATAGTCAACCTCAATATGAGAGGCCGTCTCGCTTCTTTTTTGATCAATATGGCAGGCTTCTTTATGGTAACCACTCAGAACAGTCGGTGATCCCTCAAGTACAGCAAAGTAGGGCTTTCACTAGTGCTCAGCTGGCTAAGCCGACTCTAGGGTCGGCTAAGCTGATTCATGCCCCAGAGTCGGCTAGGCCGGCCCCAGAGCTGACTAGGCCAGCTCCCCTGTCTTCTGCAGCACTAGCACCACTAGAGTCGGCTAAGCCGACTGAAAAGTCAGCTAAGCCGACTGCTACCCCTGCTGTTGATTCCGGAGGGATTAGTACTATTCTTCCTGCTGCTATATACACATGCAATTCGGTTCGTACTTCTCAAACCGATGACGGGGCAGCAGCGCCGCATGCTTCATCACCTCATGTTACAATGTTGTCTGACTCTCCAAAGCCACTGGGCATGGCCCTATTGCCTAAGGCTTTATGTGATGCCTCTCTAACCGATTCACAAACATTAATCGGTTGGTATTTGAAAGGAAAAGCAGCAAAATTGGACATGCAAGCTACACATGATGGAGAAATACAACCTTTACCTTGCAACAAGATATTTTCCATGGCTAAAACTCTGGAGTTAAACAATCCGGCCGTCTTGATTCGGCCGGAGCAAGCCGATTCTACTATTGAAAAAAATGTGATAATCAGCGAGCCCAGAGAACCTAAGAATGGAAAGAAAGTCTTAGATCGTGAGGTGGTGCTAGAGAAGTCCAGTGATAATTGGGAGAGTCTCAAGATCACCATCAAATCTTCTGGGTTCGGGGGCAAGCCCAAACTCCCGTGGACAAAGAAAACTCAGCCATTAGTACTATTGTTCAAAAAGAGTCAACTAGACTGACTTTAAAAGTCGGCCAAACTGATTCTAGTGCTGATAAACAATGAAAATCAGCAAGACCGATTTCTCAAATCGGTCAAGCTAGTTATAAACAAAAAATACAGCACATGTGCAAAGATGGAGTGCTTGGTTCTTGCCCATTAAATTATCAAAATCATAGGAAAATACCTATTAGTTTTACTACGAATGGGCAACAACGTGTTTCCTATGGTCGAGGTCAAATGAGCACCAACAAGGCAAGACCGATTGAGCTGGTTTCATATAAACTTGCTAATCAGGTTCAGCAAAAGGCCAATGAGAAAGTTATTGCTAGAATTGGTTTTACAGGTGCTTCAATCAAAGAAAATGATGGACCGATTGTCATGGACAATCTGGACCAATCTGGTGTGGAGAAGAGATCAGAGGGCATTGTCACTAATGATCATGAAACTCAGAATAGCGCATCGGTCTCCAAGAATTTCCAGCCAATTTGGTGCCCTTCAGGTTTGTCAAGAACACAAAGGCGCAAACTCCAGTGTTCTCGTTGCGAGAAGCTTAAGCAAGAAAAGCTTGGCCTGGCCGAGCCCCAGTCGGCTAAGCCAACTATAGAGTCGGCTAAGCCGACTTTCTTATACCCGAGTGCCTCTGTGGTACCTTCGAGTGAGTCGGCCTCCACTATTGTTACTAATGTTGTTCTTATAGGTGTTGGGGAACCTTCTGGAGGTCAAGATGACTTTATACCTCAGAGAGCTATTTTTTAGAAGCCAGGAGATTCTGTGAATCACCTCAAGCCACTACATGTGAAGGGTTATATTAATGGCAAGCCAGTTAGTAACATGCTAGTGGATACTGGAGCAACGCTGAATCTAATGCCATATTCACTTTATAAGAAGCTTGGTGGATCTGATGCGCAGCTAATTAAGACTAGGGGAACGATCAAAGGTGTTGGAGGAGAACCTATTCCGACCAGTGGAATTGCTTCGATGAAGTTTACCATCGGAAGCAAAACATTGGCCACTATCTTTTTTGTTGCTGAAGTGCAAGGGAGCTATAGCTTGATTCTTGGACGTGAATGGATTCATGGCAATCAATGTGTGCCTTCTAGTTTGCACCAGTTCCTCATTCAGTGGGTGGATGATAAAGTTGGGATTGTCTATGCGGATTCATCGGCTTGTGCTATGGTTGATGCTTCTTTGCTTGGGGGGCATGACGATATGATTTGCTTGACAGGGAGAGATCTTACTTGGTCTTGAGTCAATAGAGGAAGCTTTGATGCCGTTTCTCTAGAGCCGATTGATGATCGGCTCCATATCGCCTTGTGGTTCAAATTTTGTTTAGACAAAGAATTGCGTCGGCTAACCCATGTACTAGGATTGGTATTAGGCCTTAGCCGACGTTTGCGGAGTTAAAATTTAGAAGCCGATTATAAAGTTAATCGTGCTTCTCAAAGTATTATTTCCAAAAACATCAGTTCTTCGTGCGCCAAGGAGAGGAGTTCCATTTAAATTGTATATTGCTGCCGAAGACAAAGTAATCGGGGTTGTTTTGACTCAAGAAGATGAAGGTAAAGAATATGTGATTGCCTACATTGGTCGTCATCTTCGTGATCCCAAGAAAAGGTATGCTCATATTAAAAAGTTGTGCTTATCATTATACTATGCTTGTGCTAAGATGAGATATTATTTATTATCTAGTACATGTGTAGTTGCTTGCCAGCCGATGTAATCAAGCATATGTGATATCGGCCAATCCTTAGCGGAAGGATAGGTAAATGGGCATACGCATTAATTAAATATGACTTGACTTTTGAGCCATTAAGAGCCATGAAGGGTCAAGTTCTTGCTGATTTTATTGGTGAGCATGGTATAGAGCTAGAAAATAAGATTGATTACATTACTCTTACTCCAAGGAAGCTCTATTTTGATGGATCGGTTTGTAAAGAAGGTCAAGGTATTGGCATTATTCTTGTTTTTCTTAACAATGCCGAATTTAAACTATCAAGCCGATTAGATTTTCATTGTACTAACAATCAAGCTGAATATAAAGCTCTCTTGTTCGGCTTGATAATGTTGTCTTCCATGGATGCAAAATATGTTGTGGCTTATAGTGACTCCTTACTGGTGGTACAACAAATTGTTGTTGAGTTTCAATGCTTAGAAGGATCACTAAATGAACGTCGTGACAAGTGCCTTGATATTATTGCTACATTTGCCGAATTTTAAATTCGGCATATTCTGAGACATGCAAATTATATGGCCAACATGTTAGCTCAACAAGCATCGGGCTTTGATGTTAGTGGACCTAATTTTCATATTCAAGAAAGACCGATGCATCAGGATTTGAAATTTTTCTATGTAGGTACATTGGAACCGGCTAAGCCGATTCTAGCAATCGGCCAGGTGGCCCAGCCAGCTAAACCGACTAGTCCAGTCGGATTAGCCGACTTCCTTGAGGTCGGTTCAGCCATGCCACTCGATCAAGCTCCAAATCGGTCCAGTCCACATCCTAGTAATGATATGACCGCTTTGGGGAATTGGAGAACTCCTTTGTTAAAATATTTGCGGGATCCCAACTTGAAAGTTGACAAAAGTGTTCGGTGGAGTACATTCAAATACACTCTACATAATGGCAAGCTTTACCGACGAACCACCGAAGACTTGTTGCTTAAGTGTTTGGGAACTGATCAAGCAAAAGTGGCTATGGGAGAAGTCTGTAACACCCCTGGTGTTACGCGCTTAACCTCTTGCTAAACCGTCCTCGTAAGCATCATGATTTTATGTTAATGCATGTGTTGAAGTGTGCGGATGATTTATGGTAACCTAGAAATGCCAATAAAATCATTAAAGAAAAGTTAGTTTAATTGCCCTTTTATCTCACTTAAGGTTCAAGATCAATTTTTATTGAGTAAAATTAATATAGAACAAGTATGTGACACCTAAATAAAGATTAAAGTATGAACTTTGTAGGTTGCAATGCAACTTGTCTCACGGAAAAATAATTCCATTAACTAGCCTTTCCAGCAGCTCAGAAATTCAATTTGAATTAAGTTTCAGCTCAAGACTTAGCATTTTTTTCTTGAGTCCAGAAACAGCTGACAAAGCTATGTTGGCAAGTGATTTCTGCAAAATCTATCCAAGCAGAGATGTCATGCTATAGCCTGGTTAGTAGCCTAATGAACTCTCTTTAGAGTGGGTAAGTTGGTTTGGCCGGTATCTAGTTGTTAGACATCGAGAACCTTGACCCAAATGCCTTAAAACCTCACTGTCTCGGCCATGTTCACGATCTGTCCGAGCCCAGTGACATCACTGACGAACCCAGATTGGCATCTCTTTATCTTTCTCTGTAAGCCGCCCAAGTACGTGATTGATGCCTTCCTTAGAAGCCCTAAGTTCCTTCTTAAGCTCGGTTGCGTTGGTTAGGCTTTAACCGTGACGGTTTAGATTTTTGGCGCGCTTTAAAAGTCGTGCATGTAACAGGCCTCTGCCGTCGGCTTGTGTCTTGCGGTCATCGCGTCTTGTTGGCTGGCTGCTTTGCCGCCGCCGCTTATTTGCCGCGACGCGGCGGCGTGGCTTGCCCCTGCCTCGCCTGGCGGGCCTTCCGTGCTGCGCCGGCGGCTGTCTCGCGTCGTGTCCGCTGGCCCACGCAGCTACTCGCGTCGCATCGCTTTTGCGCCGGCCGGTTTTCGCTGCTCGCACCGTCGAGTCCGTAGTCTCGGCCGTCCTACGCTGCTGAGCCGACCGCCCTGCCCGTGCCGTCGCGTCGTCGTCTGCGCGCGCGTGGGCTCGGCTCCGCTGCTCGGTGCCATCGCCTCGGCGTCGCGTCTGCCGGCAGCTCCCGAGCCTTGTATTGAAGGACGTCGCGCCGAGCACAGCCTCCTCTCCCTGTCGCCATGGCCACCTGGGCCGCGTCTTTAATTCCGGCAGGGAGAGATCAAATCAAGTCGTTTCGTCGCGTCCACAGCTCCGCCATTAAGTTTCCTAGCCGACCGACCCCACCCCGCCTTGAATTGAGCTGTGTCAAGCTCCAATTTGGAGTTTTCCCTCGCCGTGCTCCATGAAAGGCCGGGAGTGACTCACCCAAGGCCATCCCCTCCTCAAGGCCCTAGAGCCCAATTCGATGGCACCGTTAGCCTCGCCTCTCTTCGCTAAGCCTTGTGCGCACCTCCTCTGAACCTCTACCGCCACCAGTCGGGCGTTGCCGCGACCGTGTCAGCCGCATGCGCCGCCGAGCCCCCTGCTCGTAGGCGGCCAGTACTCCTCGACCCTCCTTCAACCGAAACGACACCGCGGCTGGGTTAAGGGCGAGATACTAGTGCTGCTACGCCTTTCCCTTCGTCGTTAGGCCCTCTACATGGCAGGAACGGCCGCGCCACCGCCGCCAACCGCGGCCACGGCTTCTCCACGGCTGGCCAGGCTGCGCTACCGCCGAAGCCGCGCGGCGGCCTCCCTTGGATGCGCTCCATCGGCGTCCGGGTCGCCCGGCCACTGGTTTCTCGCAGGCAAGGGCTCCGGCGGGCGGCAGAGCCACCACGCGCCACCGGCACGCCCGGCGCCGTCGCGCGCCGTGGCGGGACCCTCTGTTGTGAAGACGGAAAATCCGGGGTGCTAGGTGAGAATCATCTCTCCGTTGTAATAGTTCCAACGGTGACACGCGAATACTCGGAACTCTAGGGTCTCTTTTGCAAAAGCGCCTTAGCGCGCGGGCTGCTCCCCGCGTGGGCGCGCCCGAGTTGGGCCGGCCTGCCCATTTGCTCCGCCGCCTCAAGCCGCGGGCCTCCCCCCGCCGTGGGCCGCCTTGGGCGGGCGGGCTGCGCCGGGGTTGGGCCGCCTCTATTTGGGCCGCTTGGGCCGGAATTGAGGCGCCCGGCCTGTTTGCCCTTTTAGGTGTTTTAATTAGTTTTGCAATTTCAGAAAATGCAACAAGTTGGTAAATTGTATAATAAATCATGTAGGTGTCCAAAAAAAGTATGAAACCAATTTTGTTAGATTCCTAAAATTGTGATCTATCTGTTGGTATACTTAGTTCATAAATTTCTGTGCTGTACCTAGGGTGATTAAATTGCTCTATGATGCTTAAGTACTAATAAGGATATATAGTTAACGATTTTTTTGTGACTTTTTGGTAATAGCTATGACCCTCAAATTTATACAGTATTTAGAGTGCAGTATAATATGCTCGCTATAATTTTAGTAACTCAAGAATCGTTGGTTTGTTAAGATAACTAAAATACCCCGGTTAGAATGTATGTTAAAAATAACTAAACGTTAGTGATGACGGCATGAAAAGATGTTTTATGAGTTCGATACGTAGCTTACGATGTTAGCCATTAGAGCTAGCTGTTAGTATGGTTTATGCGTGTTGTATTTTAAGAGTTGTTGTTGCCTTTGTTTTGATCGCATCATTTCTATTTGGCATCGTTGCATATCATAATAGGAGCGATGATTGATCGGTGCATCCGAAGGACTGGGTGTTTCCGCAAGGGATGGTGCCATGGGGATCATGTCCTGAAGATCAGAATACTAACTTTGGTTATATCTTACCCAGGCAAGCCCCGGTTCATAACCCCTACTATTCTGCACTTTATAATATATATGTTGCATTAAGTTTTGAGGAGTTGGATGAAACCCACTTGCATATATATCCTTATCCTATGAGTCTTACTAGCATGACAGGATCGTGTAGATTGCTATGCTACAGGTTCCCGGTAGAAGACGAGTGATTGCCTGTCACTCGCGAGAGATAGGATTATTATTAATACTATCATGTTACTATCATATGGATTATATATGGATAATAAATGGAGACCGGGCGGGACGGTATCATGGACCGTGGATGGGCGTTGGGTTTGTTGGGCAACAGAGCGAGGCTCGATTGCGTTTTTGTCCCGCCTTGAGTCAGTTAAGGACCGATCGTTGCTAAAGGGTTGAAGGTTAAGTCACAGATCTCCTTATCCCGAACACATACTTGTGTATGGGCGCTCGGAAGGCTTGCTCTCTCTTGTCTTGGGTTCGGCTTCATCCGGACCGGCTGTTCAGGGTGGTGTATACGTGTGTGTTTTTTTTTTGGGTTGGAGGTCCTTGCACCACATTACGGCTAGGCCGGGAATGTCGGGGGCTTGGAGTCCCAGTTGGACGGGGACTGAGGAGCCGAGGCGGGGAGAAAGCAAGTTGTTCTTTGTCTGTGTCTAGGATGCAGAGATGAGGAGTGTGTTTTGGGGTACCCAGCTGGGCGCATTGATTCGCGAATCGCCGTTCTTGAACGGTAACGACGAGGACCTTATTCTGGCATCGTAGTAAGATTGTTGTAAGCTTTATTCCCTTATTTGTGATCCTGATGGAAAAACTGTGGAGTTTCGAGTTCTCCCATTGGGTGTGCTCGACAGAATCGATTAAATTAGTGCGCTCCCTTGGGTACTTAGTGTCTAATAGAAGACAAGTACTCTTGTGAGTGTATTAATTTAGGCGGTTCTGCCACAAAGTCCATAAAGGCACTTGTGGTACGCATCAATCAGCTCTAAAGATGAAGTGGTTATTACGTCGGGCTGGTTTCTATTGGCCTACTATGATGGCCGATTGTTTTCGTTACTACAAGGGATGCGAAGAGTGCCAAAAGTTTGGTAATATTCAGCTTGTGCCTGCTGCAATGCTCCATCCTATCATCAAACTATGGCCTTTTCGTGGTTACGGGCTAGATTTCATTGACCAAATTCATCCCCCCATCTTTAAAGAGGCATCGCTGTGTCTTGGTTGCTACGAATTACTTTACTAAGTGGACCGAGGCAGTCCCATTGAAGAACATGACACATAAAGAGGTAATTGAGTTTATTACTGAGTATATTATTCATAGATTCGGCATTCCTCAAACACTGACAACAGATCAAGGGACATACTTTATATCTAAAGAAGTAAAAGAGTTTGCCGAATCATTTAAAATAAAGCTTCTCAATTTATCTCCATACTATGCTCAAGCTAATGGTCAAGCTGAATCTAGCAATAAGACTTTGATCAAGCTCATTAAGAAGAAGATAGAGGATAATCCAAGAAGGTGGCATGAAATTTTGTCTGAAGCTCTATGGGCCCATAGCATATCAAGGCATGGTGCTACAAAGGTTACTCCTTTTGAGTTAGTATATGGTCAAGAGGCCGTATTACCTGTTGAAGTGAACTTGGATGCATATAGGCTTGCTAAACAAAATGATCTATCTGCTGTTATGTATCATGATTTGATGATGGACAATATCGATAAGCTAACTGATAAAAGATTAAAAGCTCTTAAGAAAATTGAGAAAGACAAAGCTTGGGTTGCCAAAGCATACAATAAGAAGGTGAGAAGCAAATCTTTCCAAGTTGGAGAGTTGGTTTGGAAGACTATACTACTAATTGGATCGAAAAGCAATAAGTTTGGCAAATGGTCACCAAGCTGGAAAGGTCCTTATAAAGTGATCAAAGTGATATTTGGAAATTCATATATGCTAGAGACATTGCAAGGTGAAAGTCTCCCGAGAGCAATAAACGGAAGATACTTAAAAAAGTACTTTCCAAGTGTTTGGCAAGAAACCTAAGTGCTTTCCAAACAATGGCCGATACATGTATCGCCCTTAGAACAAAAATGGCCGATGTATACATCACCCTTAGTTGCTGGGTAGCCGATGAGATGGGTATCGTTGCTATTTGGCTTTGAATTGTGTTTTCAGATTCATGTGTCATTCACCTGAAAACAGGGGGGCATATGTTGACACTCAAAAATGTCTAGATCTTGTAAAGTTGTTAAAAGTGAAAACGACTTCACCATTGTGTTCCTCTCGACGAGATAGTCAAAAAAACATATATAGAAAGTTCAATTTGGGATCCGGATGCAAGAGTTGTGCACCCTGGAAGATTGCACGAAGTACTACCGGTACTACCGGTCCGTGAAGATCGGTACTACTGGTGGCTGATGCTGTTGCATAAAAATGAACTACCGGTACTACCGGTCTAAGACCGGTACTACCGTTGGGTGATGGAGATTGGTGTAGTTTGGCGTAAAAATGAACTACCGGTACTACCGGTCTTCCACCGGTACTACCGCTAGAGACCGGTACTACCGGTGGAGCCTGACCGGTACCACCGGTAGTGCTCGTCCCGAACCGATTTGTTCCTAAATCGGTTTTGGGTAATCTTTGGACGTAGGAAACTTGGAGATTGGGCCTTGGAGATGTTTTCTACTGGGATAAGACCACCCCCTCCTATATAAACAAGAAGATCATGGCCGATTGAGATCCCATCTATCCAATCGTTAAAAACACATCTACTACAACTTTTACCCTCCCTTCCTCTCTTTTTTCTCCTCGTTCTTCGTCGGCGCTGCATGGACGGTGGATCGACGACGGCGAAGCTCTAGAGCGGTCAGGTCGGCTAGGGCAGCCCATAGCCGCTGCACGCTCCGATGGGGTCCCTCCCGAGCGTGTGGGGTTTCGGGTCTCAAGAGACCTCGCCGGCGTGTCTTGCGTATCGCGCTCCCGGCGAGGCTCCTCCGGCGACGTGTCTTGCGTATCGCGCTCATCGCTGGAGGCACAAGGTCCAGGTGTGGATATCCTTTAGGCGCCGACCGATCTCAAAGTCGGTTTGGCCCTACATCGAGCGTGCTAGCTCCTTATCGAGTGTGGTGACCTAATTCAGCGTCAACACTAGGCTCAAAGACTATCGTAGAAGGCCAGTGGATTTTGATGGAAAATTTCTAAAATTTCATGAAGGTTTTTATAAAATGGGAAAATCAAAATCAAAATGCCTAATCAACAAGTGGTCAACAGAGAACAAAATTGATTTCTTGGGGTTTTCACTTGTAAAAAACATAAGGCATCGTTCAATTGTTACCCTGGAGAACTATTACGATGAGTCTGGGCAACCGAGAATAGTTATCTCCTGGGTGGATGGAAGTTTGACTGCTTGGTTAAGGCAAGGAGGTTACAAAAGATGCTTTGAAACTGCAACAGAGGTGCAAGGAAATTGCCCATCAAGGGTGTTCCGACGTATAATCATGTGAGTTCCTAAAATGTGTTGCTAAATGATATTCAATTCGTTTTGTTTGATGTTGAAATCAAAATTTCAATTCTCTGTTTCAATTTTTTCAGTGATACCTGTAAGGCATTGCAACATCTTATCAGTCAGGAAGTGTATCCTCTTGGTATTAAAGAAGCTGATATGTATCTGTGCAATGAAAAGGAAAAAGGAGAAGGAAGCTCCCTGAAACTGTTAGTTTGTCAAGGTATTTTAGAAGATTCCCTAGTTTCTTACACATGAGAAACATTAGAGATCCTAATGAGTAATGACTACAATTTTTTTTAAACGCAGCTGAACAGCTATTTAGCAGCACTGATAAGAAAAACAGGTCTGCCAAATTATGGGGAGATTTAACAACTCTTCTCCAGGAGATATGTAAGCATTCTGACAAGATGCTGACTGCTGCTGCTGAAAGTTTTGTGAATTACATCAAAGAGGGCAATGTAGAAAAACTTGAGCAGTTCCCTGATATATGGGCTCTAGAAAAAAAAAACAAGCTATTTGTTCTTGTTAGTTGCAGCAGACAGGTCTGAAGTGCGTTCAAAGCTGAACAAAATACAATTCTTCTGGCCAGCAGCAAACCAACTCATTCTTGAGTTGCTCAATTATGAAAAGAACAAAAAGTGTCCGACAAAATATGATACGAATGTTGGTTATGATTACCTCCGCCTTTGCCGGAATGTCATCAAGCACTGGACACAGCTCTATGCTAATGTCAAGATTCTCAGGGTAACTGGAAAGTCTTATTGCGATTTGAGGTCTTGTATTGTATAGCGCTTTAATATGTGTAGTGTCTTATGTGACCAACTTGCAAACACAGGTATCATGCTCTAGTGTTAGAGCTTTTCTTCTAAAGTTGGAGGTATGGACTCCTGGAATTTGGTGTACTCTGTATAAAGAGATTGGATGGCCTGAGAACTAATCCTCTTTGCTGATCCTCAGGTATTATGTGAACTTATATATTTTTCTTTTCTTTCTCCGCCATATGTCTTGTCTATGCATGTTACTTATAGTCATTCCCTATTGACATCTTCCAAAAATGCTATCCATATGATTTACCATCTGAAAGAAAAATTAGAGCAGTGTAACACAATGTTATTCATGCAGTTATCACTTATCAACTTCAGTCTGTGCTGAATTTTGTAGACTTAAATCCTGAAATGTCACATTATAAGAATGGTGATGTTTAACTACATTCTGTTAAAATGTGATGCATGCCGCATTTCAGAAATATAAATATTGATGGCATGATATGGCTAACACAGTTTATAATTGATTTGCTGCTGAAGTGCTTCTAGTATTTTGGTTGGAAATGCCTTTGTGAAATAAGGAAAGACTGGTGTTGACAGTTTCAGTTTGCTTGGTATGCAGAAGGCCTGATGTCAATGACCAGCCGCTGGTAATCTGGAGTAATCTGCGCATAGCATCTTCAGCAGGAAATGATGTTTTGTGTATATGTAGAATTGGTAGTCAATTAAGTTGCTTCTCTGAGAACTTAAAACTTAGCCAGAAGTGCAGATCTCCAGGCAGTAGAGCTTGCTGAGAACTGATGTATCGGCCTAATCCATATGATGAATGTTGATGCTGCTATCTGTGCAAATTCTAAAGGTCTGCCATCCTGGAGTAGTGGAGTACATGTAACCATGTTTATTTCCCAAGACTGTAAGGATGTGTCATGCATGCTAGCTGTTGGAGTTTATGTGTTTGGGCTTTCAAGTAATGGAGTTTTCGTTACAGGGAACCTCCGGACCTGTGCCTAGTGCTTGCGATGAATGAGTTGACAATGGATCAGCTCCATTTCCCTGTCATGTTGCAGGCTATGGGCTTCAGCACTGAACTCTGCTCTGGACAGTGCAGTGCGTGGAAATGGCGTGATTGGTCGTAGTGTCATCAAGCACAGGTTTATTTGCCGCTGGCCTGTCTGAATATGCAAATGCATGTGCGCCGCTGCATGCATGTAGCCGCGTTGGTTATTATAACTTATAACAAGGCTGCCCTGTCGTTTCTACGTTTTCTTGTGTTCGATCGCTTTTTGCAGGTTTATACTAGTACTTGCTCATTGTGATAGCATACGAGCCTCCCTACTGGCCGTGAGCATCTTCCAGTCCGAAGGCAAGTAGGTCGCTTGCAACAACCAACAAGCACCCAGCCAGGGAAGAGACGTGCATAGATCTTGGCAGGTTCTTACTACTTGATACATAGCAATCGGTTATTGACTCTTTTAGAAGCAAATGCCTGCATTTTACCAGGATACAGGCAAAGAATCACCACTGACAAGCATTCAGGAGATTCAAATTAAAATAGCAATAAGAGTGGCGGAGCATTTTGCATGGCATTGCAGCTATCATTTTTAAATAAAAAAATTGCAAACATGTCACCGGTCACCCCCACCTCCTATCGTTGAGCCACCCAACAGGCGACAAAAAAAAGACTAATCCGTTCTTTCTTTTCCCCCTGATGGTATGTTCGCGACATCGCAAAGCTCCTAAATGTTCACAAAACACCTTGCTGCAACTTCAATCGGGTGGAAAAGGATGCCGTATATCAATATAATAAAGGCTACTGTTTTGGTATTATATCTGGTACATGAATGCCATTCTCCAAATTTTACCCAAAAGTAGCACTTGTCATAGAATTAGTACCTACTAGAGGATTTCCCACGCATTGTTGCGTGAATTTGTAGCACTTCACATGTGATGGGGATTCAAAGAGAAAGATTTGATATTTGCCGTTCACAATGATGCCAGGAGTTGCAGAGAAACTCATGCTAAATTTCAGATAAAAACTTATGAAATAAAGTGACATAGATTGGGGGAAATTTCAGATGCATGCTGTTCGTAGGTTCAGACGTTAGTTCCATTGGAAGCGGGTCAGATCATCGGAATTAATTGGAGGCTGGAGCCGGATGGATATTCGTAACGTTGTCCTTACAGATGAGGCGTTGTTGGGGGATCGAGCGAGGACAACGACGCTGTGGCAGGCAAGGGCCTAGCTGGAACCACTCTCCGTCGTCTCTTACGTCTACACAGGTGACCCCGGAAGCTAGTGCCCTGCGCCACGTACGCCAGAAATCAACAAAGGAGACGTGTCCATCAGAACAAGTAAGTCAGCCAGTGTCACAGATAAAGTAGTAAATTAATATTAGTGCTTGCACATCCGCAAAGCCAATATATCTGTCTTTGATTACATAATATCCGAGACAAGTCTTACTATAAGCCGTCTCTAATATATCAAAGACACGCATCCTTGAGAAACCGTCGGTTATTGTTACATATATCATAGACGGACTTCACTAGCGCTAACCATCTGTGTTATTATCACGAAAAAACAGGTAGTGCTTAAGGAGCCATCGCCATTTGTTACATATCAGAGACAGGACTCCATTACCTAATCGTATGTGTCTATTTTTACGAGAAACGGATAGTGCGACTATTTGTTATATATCAGAGACGGTTTTGGTCATTAACCGTCTCTTCACATATTGATCGGATACGGTTGTGTACTTGTGTGCATTAAGAAGCCGTCGCTATTTAATACATATCATCAGAGACGGTTTCTAGTTATCAACTATCTCTTTTACGTACTTATAAGAGACAACTATTCATCATTGAGAACAAAAGGTATCAAAGAAGTTGACAGGTGGTGGGGATCTCCTATCTATCTAAGGTATAGAAGATAAGCAAATTCTTTGATAAGTTAGAGAAAAAAAGAATAGAATGGAGCATCGTGGTGTCTGGTGACTGTTTGTGTGTGTTCACAGCTTCAATTCGAGCTGTATGCAAATGCTTCTTGTGCTACTTATCAAGAAGGAAGCATGAATTCTCACACTATTCTTAGCATCTGCAAATCATTTGTTCTTACTGTGTGACTTTTTATAACAGCTTACTGTGTCTTATGCTACAGGAAACAAAAGGCATTTCAGCATGAACACAATGGCAGCAACTATCAATTTTGGCAATGGTAATTAAATTGCAGTAACGCCTTCCCTAACAACTTAGCCATGATAAAGAAAAGGCTAAAATTGGTAACAAAACTTCATATTTACAACCTTTTGCCAATCTGAATTTCTAATATAATTTTTATGGTTAAACCATTATCCGGTTCTAAAATCCTTTACAATTTTTATCACAAAGGTCTACCATTAATGTCAACAGCTATTTTGGCAATGATAAATTAATTGCACTAACACCTTTCCTAGCAATTTAACCATGATAAAGAAAGTCTAAATTGGTAAGAAATGTTCGTACTTTACAACCTTTTGCAAATCTGGATTTTTTTAATATAGGCTTCACGGTTATAAACCATTAACCAGTTCTAAAATAAAGCCTTTACAATTATTTTCATGAAGGTTTCTCAGGGAACCAATTTCTAAAGGAAAGGTGGTGATGGTGAGATCTTGAAAGGTGAGTGAGTGATCCATCGGAATCCATAATTTGGGGTCTACGGTCTTCATCATTATAGACACAGCAGCCAGTTCTATACAACACAATGACAGAACTGAAAGATATAAAAATAAATAAGAGATTGAAATTTCCATATTTATCAATTTAGCCTATATCAAGCATGCCAGCATGAAGAATTTCCAAAATCCAGTGATAAGCTGAACTAGCAAGATGACAGATTGTGCAAAGTTCAGTGCATCTAGGAAAACCAAAAGAAAAATATCCTGAAATTCCTTCAAGCATGCCATTAAGAGTTAAATTTGATTTATATGCTACATGCTCAATAGCCACAAGTGATGCTAAAAAAATAGTTAGATCATGATTTCAATTATTTTGTTCCTCTTAAAACATTTATTCGATGTAATTTGAAAAGCTACTAAACAGTTGTAGTTTATGCTACTTAAATGGGCATGTGGATTTAATATAAGATAAATGTATTGACATTAATAGAAGAAATCTGAAAGAAAGGCAGCGACATGTGGTGCAACATCATTTTTTTTTAAACAGCTGTTTTTATAGTATTTTGTGGCCCCAATGAGATCCATGGTTCCTAACTGCACCTCCTCAACCTTTAATCCAATGTCAATGGTAAACACTGTCAAATTTCTGAAATTGAATGATCTCTTCATGAATACCTTTAGTGATGGATTCTATTAAATGGATTTCTTATTTGTATTTACGTAATCTCAGTTATATTTTAAGGGTAATTGATTTCCTTATGTATTCTTTCACCTTTTTTTATCTCTGTTTTGCAAATAATATGTTTTGTGGTCTCTATCTCCAACATGTTGAAGGATTTGCCTATATATAGAGAGATCCTATAATCTGGACAGGGTATTGAAAAGGAAGAAATGAATTTCCGCTTTCTCTTTTTTCCTCATGCAGATTGTAGTGGTAGGGCCAGTGAGGCAGTGACCCAGCTCCCACGGTCCCACACCCGTGTGAAAGGTCCACATGTCAGTCAGCCGACCCTGTTCCCTTGCGCTCCGACGCCGATCAGTTCCCCCCTTTGGGTCTACCCGGCTACCCCTAGCCCTAGGCGCCGCCCCGGCGCCCCAATTCCGAGGCGACGAGGTCACGCAGCTATCGGCCGGCGCCGGCCACCGTGATCTGGGCCCCGAGGACATCGGCACTTCGCACGCGCGGCTCACTCCCCGCGGAACCCTCCTAGGTGTCGACCAATTTCCCGTCGAGGACGCAGGCGAAGGGAATTGGCCTGCCTTCTGGTTGAGGTGACCCTTTCAACTCCAAGTCTCACCATTTCCACCTGCTTGGTTTGTTTGTTCCTGCAAGCACAGCAACATGCCCAGCCATACGGACTAAGCGATTGCCCCGGAAAACAACCTTTTCAATTTTGTAGTTAAATGCCCCTGCTGGTTCTTACTCTCCTGTTGCAGGAAATAACCCTCTGCATTGCATCCTGTGGCAGTTGATACTTCTGTGGTATTTTCCCACCTCATATTGAATTTCAGAGAGTTACATTACATAGCAGACCCACGGAATAGTTCGAGCTGTTGGCATGAGTTATATTGTTGGTTGCTGTTATGATAATTGCCTCCACTCAGAATTGTCTATTACTATTTAAAATGTTATGATGACCTGTATGGGTGCATTCACTAGTCCATGATAATTCCGATACATTCTAGACGTCAACTGGTGATCTTGCCTGATTTGTGCCATCTACAGTAGAATGGATTTGTATTGAGTGAGAATCAGATGCATTAGATCCTCTATCACAAACCATGTGTTTTCCCTGTTAGAATTATATGCCTGATTGATGAGCTGAGTTTGCTGGAGAATATTTTCTGTTTCATGATATTTAAGACAGCAATGTGCCATCCTCAGCTTATTCCTTGATGGTGCATTTATGGAAGCATCTTAAAAGTGTTCTGTCATGGTGTATTGAAATACTTGTGTGCATTTGGTTGATTGCATTGGCCTGAGTGACTTATGAGTTGTGGTAACTTGGGTTGGTAGCGGTGTATTTTTAATATTATATAATACCAGAGAAGCCATGATTAAATGATGCATCAGACATTTGAAATCTTGAATTGTTGCAGTGCATCCCTAGAGGATCATGTGGTCACAAGATGACCAGTAAATCATGTTGTTTTCCTTTTATTTTTTTTTCTTTTGCTAATATGTGTGTTTTTCCATAATGGGTCGAACCCGAGTTTCATTACGCATGGCAACAAAACTACAGAGTGGTTAAGTCTTATACTATTAGTTACATAGGTAAGCAATGGGGCTCACCTGCCATAGCCAACAGAACACAACAAAAGATGTTCACCAGAGTTAACCAGACTTAAGTAAAGCAAGACTTTCTACATTTTCTTCTGCCATGACCACTAAGAGATAAACATCCTTAGTTCGGCAACACCGTCCCCTGATCATCTTGCGCAGCTTCATTCAGGTGGAAGTGTATAGCTGCATCCTTCAGAACTCTACTAATATGGGTGTTACCTTTGATAGTAGATCTTTTGGTCATCATTTAACGAGGCCAGAAGCCATTTTCAATGCCGCTCCCTAATCATCTTGCGCAGCTTCGTTAGGGTGGAAGTGCAGAACTTTGCTAATATGGGTGTTACATTTGATAGTAGATCTTTTGGTTATCATTTAACGAGGCCAGAAGCCATTTGAGACTGCCCATGGGGCTGAAGCTTATGATCCACTACCCTTTCCCATGTTGGACTACTGAATTAGATTGCTGTCCTAAATCACCATCGCATTTTCAAGAGTTGGCTGCTAAAGGCATGCCGGTTTCAGTTTAGTATGCAGATCACAACAAAGCAAATGAACAGAAAGTATCTGATCTTTTCTCTTCCTATTGTCTGATATTCAGAAACCCATGGATGAATCAGTTGGATTAACAAACTACACTACACCCAGCCTTATTTTAAAAGATTGTTAGGTGGATAAAATAACTGAAATTATGGGATGAAAAATGAACTGAGATTACACTGCAATCCGAGCTCCTTTATAGCAGAAGACTTGTCCCCAAAAGCTTGCTAACCTTTGGGGATATATACTTCTGAGAAGATATTATGCCATACAGCTGGACCTGGTGCCTAGATTTTCTTTTAAATGTTAGAAGTGTACATCCTTTTTGTGTTTCGCTAGGGGTTTCTTGGCATATTTTTCTACACCTGTACTATGTATGCATATAGGATTCTTTGCATAGTTTCTTACATCTGTAGTTCTGTACTGTGTATGTATATGGGCCTAGATCCCCCAAG
This sequence comes from Chrysopogon serrulatus, assembly GCA_015844335.1. Classification (NCBI taxonomy): domain Eukaryota; kingdom Viridiplantae; phylum Streptophyta; class Magnoliopsida; order Poales; family Poaceae; genus Chrysopogon; species Chrysopogon serrulatus. The sequence goes on from JADLZL010002048.1 coordinate 113,353, forward strand.
ATGAATACACAACTGCTATTCATCTCATGGTAATCAAGGTCAATGAATACAAGTGCTACCATAACAAGGACATGAAGCTTTGGTTGAGATAATGGGTTCAAATTATAAAAATCACAGAACATCTGACAAAGCATGTAATTTTCTGGTGCGGATCCGTAGCTATCCGTTTTCATTGGTTAGTGATTTCATTTTATGCTCACCGTAGTGTTGGGTGATATTTGTTTGTAGGATTCAAATTAGGAGTGGTTTCTATGGTTTGTGGAAGACTAGGTCTTACCTAACCCCCAGAGTTGCTTGGTAAAGACCTGAATCATGCTTCAGGTCACTTCTGTGATATACCAAAACATGTCTCCAAAGGACAAAGCTTCAAAGCTATGCCAAGTAGTTTTGAGCTGGAATTCATCATATAGGGTCCTTCCATGTTTTGTTTGTATTAGGCATATACATTGCTTCATTCCTGATTGTTTCTTTTTTGAGAGCAAAGTTTCTCGTGTGGCTATCAGCACAAAAGTTTTTAAGTTCTAAATGAATTTGACAACCAAACCACATGCACTTGCCAAGCGTTGATTGCACAGAGGTAAGTCTCCGGACTCCGGTTGTGGAGGCTGCTGGCCAGGGTTCAAACCCTGGTGACACCCAAAAAAAAAGACCCCTCATGAGTTGTTTTCGAGATATATGTGTTACCATTGGGGTCCTGGGCACCCTGTGGTGCATTCGTGCAGCCGGCCTTCTGGCGTTTTCTCATCCGGGCTAGGAAAAGATTCTTCTTAATGCATGCTGTAGGGTGGTCATACCTCCGCTGGTCAAGTTTTTAAATCACATGCATTTGCCCACTAAACTGGAGCACACAATTGTGGTAGGGACTCTTTCATGCATGATAGATAAATAAACATTGTTTGTTGAAAGTATTTCCTCTTGCAGTCTGATTTTGAATTGCATGAAGACCATCAATCTTAAAATCACCTTTGCTAATAACTGGATCTGCTTGCTCTCGTCATGGCCTCTTCTTCGGCCATTGTGTTTGGTCCTATCATTTCTGTCTTTTTTTAACCCATCTTTTTTTAGCATGGATTAATTTGAAGGACTATTAGTGATTAGTAAATCAAGGCATTTCTGTGTTACCTTTTTTCTAATTGCTGCTCAAAATGCAAGCATGATTAAGGATAATGTGCAAATATGGCAGCTTTGCAGTATTGTGTTTTAACTAAGAGGCCTGTAATGTATCTTCTGAAGAAGTGAATGTAATGTCAAGCATGATTCAGGATAATGTGCAAATATGGCAGCTTTGCAGTATTGTGTTTTAACTAAGAGGCCTGTAATGTATCTTCTGAAGAACTGAATGTAATGTCTAGAGCTTGTACGGGCCACTGTAAAAGAATTGAGCAGTGCATAGGAAGCTCTGTAGAGCAGTTCAAGAAAACTTCGAGTTAAGACAGAAATTGATGATATTTATACACATAATGTGTATTACCATTTTTCCCGTTCTTTCGTTAATTGTTGGTTCATTTGTTTTTGTTTGCTAGTTTCTGTTTTCACATAGACTACCGTTTGGTTAGTCTCCCTGTCTTCACTCAGCTTTCTGTTTCTGTTGATCTGTTCACTGTCCAGGTACCTGCCACCTTAATGCTTATCTGTTTATTAGGCATCATGAAAGTGGGCTGGACTCTGATAAATGGGTTTAGGATGCGTTTAATTGCTGATTTAGGCTTTGGAAACAAAGCTTGTCTGATTTGAGCTGATTTATTTCTGAGCACTTTTTGCTAAACTTTGTTAGTCAATCAAGGTGGAGTGGCAAAATTATTTTGCACTACTATTTTAGCTCATGGAACTCATTAGCACTTTTGTGTACAGACTTCTTATAGATCCATCTACTATTGCTCTTGTTTAAGAATGTTTCATGTACCTAAAAATGATTAGTTTACTGTTTGTCTTAGACTTAACGCTGAAGTACACAAAACTCTGATAGATATGATTGAGATTTGTTTACTTCTTTAGGCTTTAAAAACTACACAAAACTCTGATAGATATGATTGAGATTTGTTTACTTCTTTAGGCTTTAAAAACTATGTTCTTTTGGATCTTAGCTTATAGCTTATTTACTTCAGAGTACCATTTCAATTAAATTCTGTTAATCGCTTAAGATAGAGTGATGTGTTATTTTTGTAAACTTGTGGCTTGTAAGTTACTACATAATCATGCATTCTTAAATTTCCGTTTGTATTTTACAAATATAGTGGGTACTTAGTTACTCTTTTATTTGTTACCATACATTGTTTTGTAAATGCATCCCGTAATTAATTAAGAATGTAATTTTCTTTTGCAGTTCTCTTTAGTACCCAAGGTTAGTGTGTGAGAGGTTTTTGAAGTTATCATGGGAAGCAATCTAAAAGGTATCTTCTCCTATTTGGGAGTTTGTAACAAATTTTAATGTAACACGATTTAAATCATATGTTTTTTTTCCTTTTCTGCATGATTTATGATTTAAGATTTCACTGTTAAATTTCTATGGTTTTAGAGGATTTAAATAAAAATTTTAGATTCGATTGGCTTTGATAATATTTTTATTTTTATTTCAGTTGATCAAAAAGGGCAGGTAGAACTAAAGTTCAGTCTTTTGGATCTAAGGATAAATGAGAAAGGTCAAACTGTGTCATGTAAGTTGAAGTTACCTTCGAAGCTGCCATCACGGTACGATACTAAAGACCAAAGGGAACGACCTACAGCATTCTTGGATCTTTATTGTAAAAACAAAGATGGGAAGCGATGTTGTGAAGTGATGAAGGAAATAATACATCCAAATGTCTTAAATGCTAAAGCTATCCAGAAAAGTAAATCTGAGTCTCAATTGTTGCTATTGGGTTGACCCATACAATGGTAATTTGCTGGAGTATTTGGAGGGAACACTGCGAAAAGGTCCTTCGATACCTAGAAGTAAAAGAACATTGCTTCCTACACAGATCCTTCGAAAGATCGTGAGGTATAATCTTTAGATTATTTCAGTTCAATATTTAAAAGTTAATTTTCAACCAGTGCATGACTTATTTATGTTCTAATCATGTGATGTTGCAACTTGTAGTCAAATTATTGATGCTCTGGATTATTTGAGACTGAAAGGCTTATATCAGGGAAATTTTACACTAAAAGGAACCTACTACTATGAAATCAAGTTTCAGATCTTTATTAAGCTAAGGGATTTCAAAAATAAAAGTAAGAAACTTATTTTTATTCTCAAAAGCTTATTTTTATTTTTTATATAAAAAAGAAAATTTGTTAATAACTGTAATTAATTTTAGGTGGAGAGAAATCTGTTTGCCAATCGGAGGATCTAAAAGCATTGGGAGCTGAACGTACCTTTCTACCAAATATTGTTGATAAGATAAACAAGCAAAACATGGACAGGTCATATCTTTGATTGTTCACTATTAGATGATCTATCTGGAATGTTGAAGCTTGTTACGCGGTAAGTTTAACTTTTTTAATTTGACTAGTTGTAGAGAGATATGGGAATGTCACCACACATCCAATGCTAACAAGTGATTTAAGGTATTAAACACAAGGAAGATAGGCTATGACTAATCCCGATAGATCCTGTCCTAATACACATGATCCTAATGGATCGTTTCCTTATACCCGTCTGCAGTCATAGCGGTAGGAGGATCATGGACCCATAGGTTGGATTGAAAGTTAGTGAACAACTGTATAGAAAGACCCTTGGTCATGATATCTACGAACTGGTGTGTTCAAGGAACGAGGACACGAACCTATCTTAGAGCCACCTTCCTACTATGCTTGGTGCGACGGTGGTTGGCAGGGTTGGTAGTCAAGTAGATGGTGCTGGCCTTGTGGCAGTAGACCACGGTGCAAGGGGATTGAGAGGTGAAGCTCCAACAGCACTCGGCGATGACATGCGTGACAGCATGGTATTCAGCCTCAGCGCTAGAGCGGGAGGTCGTGGTCTGGCGTTTGGAGGACCATGACACTAGATTATCGCCGAGGAAGACGTAGGAGCCAGAGGTGGATCGGCGAGTGTCAGGGCAGCCTGTCCAATGAGCACGGAGTAGGGCGCTGATTTGGTCGACTGGGCCGGTGCCTAGGTGGAGGTCTGTGAAGAGCGTGCCCTTCACGTGCTGAATGTGCTTGATCAGCGCAAGATGCGGCTCACATGAGTCATGCATGAATAGGCAAACCTGCAGGTCGTGTCAGGGTGAGGTACTAGAGGGCGCCGGCTAGGCTCCGGTACTCGGAGGGGTCGGTGAGTGAGGCACCATCAGTAGCGGAGAGCTTGGCCAGCTTGTGTGGCAGTAGGATGGCACTCGAACATGCCAGCCCGCTGGAGATCGATGCAGTAGCGGACAACTTGGTCTGGGCATCAGCTGGTGTGGCAGTAGGATGACACTCACACAAGCCAGGCCACTGGAGATCGACGAGATCGACGATGTACTGGGGCTGGGACAGGAATAGGTTGGATCTGTCTCGGTGTACTAGGACTGGGACAGAACAGGCCAGAGCTGTCTCGTGTCACAGCGATCCTAAGGAAGTGGTGGATGTTGTTGACATCCATCATGGTGAACTCTGAATGTAGATGTGTGAATGTAGATGTGTCGTGACGTGCTGTAGCAGCTTAGCGGAGGAGGTGGTGAGGATGATATTGTCGACTAGAGCAGATAGGCGATGTGATCTCCAGCTTTGTACACAAAGAGGCGTCGGATTTGGCTGCAGCAAAGCCAATGGTGCGGATGAAGTTGGTGAAGCGCTGGTTCCAAGCTCGGGGCGCTTGCTTGAGTCCGTACAGGACTTCTACAATAGGTAGACATAGTTAGGAGTAGCGAGATGAAGCTAGACGGTTGTTGATAGTAGACCTTCTCATGGAGGAAGGTGTTCTTCATGAGCTGGTCACGAGGCAGCGATGCTGAGGATGTTGCGGATCATTGCCGGTTTAATAACCGAGTTGAAGGTCTCGTAGTAGTCGACACCGACTTACTAGAAGCTGTGGGCGACCCAACGTGCCTTGTGCCGACCCAAAATCCCATCGGAGTGGAACTTGTGCTCGAACAGCCACTTGCCGGAGACGATATTAGCATCGGGCGGTCGTTCCCTCCCAGACACAGAACCGATGGGTGTCCGAAGGCCTGCTCGGAAGAAGGGATGGGGTGCAACCAGGGAAGTGCTTCGGACCGGCGTAGATGATGGCCGAATCCTCGGGGTCCAGTAGTCAGCCTCACTGCTAGAGGGAGGTGTGGGCGGTCGTACGATGCCCATAGGCATCCGCTGGTGGAGAAAGACCCCTACATCAAGTCAAGTGATGATGGTTCAGAGAGGTCGCCAAAGGAGTTGGAGCAGAAGTGAAAACAGACTCGGCGAACACACAGCGTGACACTATGACACACCGAGTGGCAATGTCTAGGTAGTGGTATCCCTTGTGGGAGGGAGGGTAGCCGAGAAACACGTACAGGGTCAACTGAGGGGAGAGTTTGTGTGGTGTCATGGCACTGAGATTGGGGTAGCAATGGCAGCCAAACATGTGGAGGGAGGAGTAATCGAGGACCGGCCGGCCGGTGGAGATGCTGGTAATGGATGGTATGCTGCATGGAAGAGGAGCGCCAGTTGAGCAGATATGTGGCAGCAACTAAGGACAAATCAGCCCAGTATGATGGTGGCCTAGAGGCGTAGAGCAGCAGGGTGCGAATGGTGTTGTTGGTGTGGAGTATGTGTTTGGCATTGCCATTTTGTTGAGAAGTATAGGAGCACGGGAGGCGCAAAGTAATGCTGTCACCGGAGAGGAAATCAGCGGTAGCCCGATTGACGAATTCAGTGCTGTTGTCAGCCTGAAATGCTTTGGGAGTGATACAAAAGCAATGAACTGAACAAGATGGGGATGGACTTAAGATTTGTGGCGTAAAGGAAATGACCAACAAAAATGAGAAAAATCATCAAACAGCACGAGATAATATTTGAACCCTGGTGTGCTCAACCCGGGAGATGTCCATACATCACAGTGAACTAACTCAAAAATAGAGCTAGTGACAGAAGTAGAACTACTGAACGGGAACCGGGTGTGTTTGCCAAGCTGACAGGCATAACACGAAGACCATGACTGCTTATTACAGCAGATGGCAGACATATTTTGCAGGGTGGTGAGGACAGAAGGACCCGGATGACGGAGATGATGGTGCCAAAGCATGGACGAGATGGCGAGGCTGCAAGTGGGTGATGGTGCTGGAGAGATGCTGTAGAGATCCATGCCACTAGTGCAGCGAAGCATCACACGTCCTGTCTATAGGTCCTTTACAGATAAACCCATTGCATCGAATTCAATGGAACATGAATTGTCATGAGTAAATTGATGAACATAAAGAAGATTGCCCACAAAGGCAGGGGCAACAAGAACATTATTAAGGTGGAGGGTAGTGTTGGCAGCTGATAGGTAGATGTGCCAATGGTAATGATGGCATCCGAGGACAACATGTGTGTTGTGGCACTGGTGTTGAGAACTTAGGGACTGGATCCCTGGAGTGCCAGCTGGTTCATGATGGGAACAAAGTCAGCCTAATTCCAGCCACCAACGCCCGGCCGGGAAGCAGCCGGTGGAGGAATAGCGCTGTCGGAGTACTAAGATGGGGTGAAGGCAGTGTTGGCCAGGGGGAAGGCACCCAGGACACCAGGGGCGTTGCTGGGACACCACTGCTGCTGTTGCCCCACTACTGTTGCTAGCCACCCTAGGGGGAGAAGCAGACTGTAACACCCTAGGTGTTAAGCCTTAAATAAAACTGACATGTCATCATTTCATGTATCACGCATCATGTTTAGTAAGATTAAAATTGTTGCATAAATGCCTTGAGTGCATTGCAATTGCTTGTTTATGTTTGTTCCTTGCAATATGGTTATGCTAATCATACCTTGTTAATCATGAAACCAAACTTTAGATGCTAAGTGTATGGTTTAGTGTTTAATTGAACCCAATGATTATTTTTGAAGTCAAAATATTTAAAGTAAGGAACAAAATCTGAAATTGGTTTCAGAATGCCATTTCTTAAAAGGGCTAAGTATGGAATTTTGAATTTCAAATTTAAATTTGGTGATTTAATTACAAGAATTTTTGCAAGTAAAAATGTCCAAACTTTTGTTCTAATTCAAAGTACAAACTTTGTACTGTGTAGTGTAGCAGTTGGTTGGATCATGTTGTGCCTTGTTGATTATTAAATCAATTGCCCAAAAGTGAATCAGCAAAAAGAGGATTTTGCAAACCCTATTTCAAAACTGAATTTGCATTTTCAAAAATATTTGAAATTGGGTGTTGAGCCCAAAAGCAAAGTTGAAGTTTACAAAATTTTGAACAACTTTTATTTTTGGAACTTTTCAAGTTCTTAAGTGATTTTAAAAGTAATTTTGAAAATTAGATGGGGAGCCTTGCTGCTACAGTAAACCAAAGGGGGGAACTTGAGTTTCTCCGTCGCCCATGCCGTGAGTCACCGGCGCCGTGGATGTTCTCGCGTCCTCGCCGCCGTTCCCGCGTGCCCGACCACCTGTCCTTCGTCGTGAAGGTGCTGGCCACCTCCCCGACCCATTCTCCCTCTATTTAAACCGAGCAGTGGCCGTCGTCCTTCTTTTCTCCACTCGGTCCATCGCCGGCCACCTTGAAACGTCGGAGAAATTGGCATGCCTCACCGCATCATCGTCTCCCATCACTTGTACACACCTACGCCACTGTCTCGCGCATCCAAAGCACCCACTGTCGCTACCTATTGCCACCGGAGTCGTCCACAGGACGTCATCGTCCTCCTCTCCGGCCAGACCGCCGCCGGGAGCCACAACTCACTGGTCCGAGCAACTGAACGCGTTGCATGTCAATTCGATGCTCGTCTTAACTTCCCCTGAGTTCACTAATCGTTGTCGGCTTGATTGTTTTCACAGCGCACGTCCCGACGGCCTAGAACGACGTTGTGATCGTCGGTTCACGACGCCGCGACCACCATCACTGCCGACCAAGCCCCTCCGCTCGAATCCAAACTCAACCAACTAGATAATCGAACTAGTGGTGAGCTACTGGTGCCATACAAGCCGTTAATTGAGTCGATATCGTGTAGTGCTCGTCGGAACACCGCGCGTCGGCGAGCTCTGTCGTGCCAAGCCACTGCCGTCGCGATTGGCGCAATAGATAGAATTAGGGAGCTTGGTTTTAGGTCAGTTGAGTTCTCCCGGCGGAGTTGCGTTAACCGGAGGTATTAGTTGCGCTGGAGGAACCGCCGGTGATCGCCGCCGTGGAGGCCGTGCACCACCGTCCGCCATGGCCGCCGCCATGCTCGCTGCGGTGCACGAGTTGGCGAGATAGTGGTACCAGGGGACGCGGGAAGGAGAGGGGAGTCCACCGGTGCGGTCTCCGTCGCGCCGACGAAGCTCGCCGTCGACGAGCACCCGGCCGGTCAACGCCGCCCGGTCACCCGCGGCAGCGCGCGGGTGCACTGTGGCGCTGGCCACGGGCCCGCCTGTCAGCCCCTGTGGCTAGGCAGTGGCGGGTGGAGAAAGGGTTTTGAACCTTTTCGATTTTCAGAAATGAATAAATATGCTGATTCTTTAGAAAATCATAACTAAATAAATAGGAGTGATAAAAATGCAAGGAAAATTGTTCTGGAAACCTTGGGATGTGATCTATGTGATAAAAATATGATTTGTCTATGTTTGATAAATTTTGTATGAATTAAAATTGCTCCTTTTAATTCATAAATGCTCAGTTCTTGATTTTTGTAGGCCACAATACTTATCCAAAAATTCTAAAAATTTAGGATTAAGCTTTCTATGTTAAAACCTAGCTCCACAAAAAATTTTGGCTCTATTTGAAGTAAGTTCACTTTAGAGAATAATTTTTAAGCCTACTAAATGACTGTAAAAAAGGTTAATAAACAATTATTTACTTAAAGTAAGTTGTTAATAAAATGTTGAGTGGTCTTTGGGATTCAGTGAAGACCAAGGATTAGTACCCCCACTGGTCCATGGCAAAGTTATGTTTGATTAGTAGTAGTGCTAGTCTCATGTAGTAGTAAATAAATAATAAAAAGACGAGAAAGGTTTAATGTAGGAATTGCTTGTTTTTGGAAATTGCATGAAGACCATGAGCCACAACAACCTTTGCTGGTCCATGGCTTGAATGATTTAGAAGTATTAACAATATTGCTCATTCTATGTATTAAATAAGTAAGAGCAAGTATATAATGTTTACTACACTTGATTAAGTTGATGCAACTTTCATGAAGGAAAGTTGTACTCAAGATTATTTAGTATTAACCTGTTTCATTCACTCATATAAGATCATCTCATCTTGCATTATTACCTCAATTCCTTATTAAGTAAAGCACGCATTTTATCTTCGATAGTTTCGACAACCGACGAAGCTACTGGTGATCCAGTTCTGGGAGAGGAGAATCCTCCGGAACAAGTGGGTTTGGACATTGGTGGTCCATCTGAGGAGACTGACACATCTAAGCAAGGCAAGCCCCGGAGCATAAACTTCTATACCTTGTGTTTTAAAAAAATTTACACACTTATTTATTAAATTATGCATTAGTTGCTAATGGGTTATGAATGGGAACCATTGATGCATTATCTACCGTGATAATTGATTACCCTACCTTGATTACCTTTTGGGTTATAAGAAGCTAGTGATGCTTAGCCACGCTTAAAGGATAAAGATCAAATGACAATTATTTTTACCTTGCAATCGTTCGCTACTCAGGAAGTTGTCCTGAGTAGATGATTTTGAAATGGAATTGAATTGGAGACCGGACGGGACATGGGTTTGTCTCTGGTGGGAGTCGACAGGGTTGCCTGATCGTGCTAGTCCCGTCTGAGTCGATTAAGGACCGTTCGAGTAGGCCTGTTATGTGAGCAAGACTTTGCAGTACTGGCCACATACTCCAGGAAGCCTGTGTACCCTGGCTAGTCTGGTTTGGAAATTGGATACTACCGCACTGGGAGTGGAGAGATGGCGAGAGTATCGTGATACCCACCTTACGAATCCGCCCGTGGTGCAGGGTAATGGTAGTGGAGTACTGTGCTCTTGGGTGGCGAAAACCCAGTGCCATTTAGAGGATCTAGGAGAGAGGTTGATATATGCAAGGCTCAACCCTACATATATCGTGTGGTTTGGGAATCCCCAGCTGGGTTATTAATCGGTTCGAATCGTCATTGCCCCTCGGTTATGGAGACTTGTTCCGCTGACCTACATCGTAGACTAAATATGAAACTTGGTTGTTGGTTATGGAAATGCTTTGGTAATAATTGTACTATTTAGAATATGTGCAAGCATAAGATTTGGTAATACATGAATAAATCCTGAAAGTAAGGTTAATTAATTAGTAAGCTTTTCCACAAAAGTTTTTCTCTGGTTTCTGGCCCAGAAATCCCCATAAGCCAGCATACCCTTGATATCCCTCTCTGTCGGGTAAGACTTGTTGAGTACCCTCATGTACTCAGGGTTTGTTAAACCCCTGTTGCAGGTGAACCGTATGAGCAGGCGACCTTTTGTCCCTGTTGCATGACGGTTTTGAAGGAAGAAGAGCAGGAATAGAGGAGGCTTGTATGTTTGTGTGCACCCATGGGCAGGGTGACCTTTCGTTGTGTGTTAAATAAAGTTAATAATGTTACTTACTCTGTGAGTGAGAGTTGAACCATGGTTTGTAATAAATTTCACACTAGTTTGTAAAACTATGTTGTATACTTCCACTTACTCTGATGTAATATATTTTGTATAATTATGTAAACTCTGTTGTAATACTGTGATGCCGATGTAACCATGCGATCCTGTTCGGAAGAGCAGAGTCATCTCAGTCATTTGACTCCCATGCATAAGTAACCGGAGGCCCGAGAGGCAGCGGTACATGTATGTGGGCCATTCAACTTAGCAGGTTCTGTGACACAGACCTAGGGGCCAGTAGACTGGGGAGGGCCACGACTGCCTCCATGGAACGATTCGTCTCCGCCATGACCCTTCTGCCTGTTGCGAGAGCTGCCACTACCACTACCGCCACCATCGGTGCCTGAGTCGAGGTGGCTGCCCTGGTCGCCACCAGTGTTGCCTGAGCGGCCATCGCTGCTGCGATAAGCGCCTTGGCTGAACATGGACACGTGGCAAGTGCAGGAGGGAGTGCCTGTGCAGAAGGCAGTTTGGGAGGAGGTAAAGAAGGGAGGCGCAGCCTTGGGTGGGCAGCCCAGAATTTGGAAGAGCAGGACTGGCGAGCTAGGACTCATGATGCCATGTAGAGAGGTATGGGAATGTCACCACACACCCAATGTGGGGCAGTGTTTGTATACAACAAGTGATACAAGGTATTACCGCACAAGGAAGCTGGATCCTATCCTAATACATGATCCTAATGGATTGTTTTCTAACACTAGTCAATGATCCTGATGGATCCTATTCTAATACATGATCCTAATGGATTGTTTTCTAATACTAGTCAATGGCTGGCCATATTTGTTTAAACATCCATGTTGTCTAACAGTAATAAGTGTGTAGTCGAAGTTAATCAGTCATGAGCCGTACAAATTGGTTAAACGAACATTGACTTTCTATTTAACATTGCTATCTACAGAAATACCACCTTTTTGTACAAAACATCCATGATCTTTGCTTATAACTAACATGTCACCTTTTTTGTAGAATAAATTTGGACAATTCGTACAAGAAGATCAGGAGGCACCCATTCTTTTAGGAGATAAATGAAAGGAAAAGATTTTTTGTTTATCAAGTGCCACTCAAAATGAAATCAAAAGGTTTTCAATCTAAAGTTGAGAATTGTACAGCTCTTTGTAGTCTGCAATGGAATGCAGATGATCATAATGGGTTTCTTCAGAAGATGAACCAGTTCAGGTCAAACAGAAAGCAGCTTGCTTACAGAGGGTTCAGCAGGTGTGATTTCGTTAACTTCATCTGTGGCCTGTATACTCATGAGCATGAGCCTACGCTTCAAAATAACGGCAAGAAAGTTGATGAAACAGTAACCACCATTCATCCTAATATCTGTTTAATTCTGAGTAATCTCATGCAAAACGATGATCAAGACTGGCTGTGATTCAAAAGACGAGATGTGATTTGCCAGGAAGCCTTTGTAAGTAACTTGCTATTATTACACTTACACTAGCAAGCCTGTATTTCTATCAGCCAGTTTACAGTCTTTTGTTTTGAGAAGTGTCATACAGTGCAGCTTGATATGCCCAAATTGTAGTTTATAATTGACTTGTTGCCGGCATGCCCTGCCTCCGAATAAGAAACATTATTGCTGATAGTTTTAAATTCTTTTGGCATGCAGGTTAGGAGCAGAAGCCTTTGGAGTGGCTTTGGGCGTACTGAATTTGTATGATTGGTGCTGTTGTCGCGTCTTTAAGACTCAGAACAGAAACTCAGTCAACAGATTTATTTATTCTGTATGGTTTGAATAGAATGGTCTGTAATAAACTCCTATAGCGATAGCTGAGACCAGAATTCTTGTATTGTGGCTTTAAGTGCCTGCGGTATTCGTATGATCACATGCCATATACGTTTACAATGGTTTGCTAACGGCTGCGGGATGCTACCAGGTTACGCTGTTGGTGTTTGGTTATTTATCTTGCTCTGACCGAGTAAGGAATAGTTCTTGCGAGACGGTACACACGATGCTTGTGCCCGTCGTATCTAATTCCAGCAGATGCACGCGGTGTTCAAATTTCCTCGCTATTCTTTACACAGTTGGCATAATAAATAGCCAACGATGGCTGCTCTCAGTCCAACTCTAGTAGACTACCTAAAATCCCATAATGTACCCTTCCAAGAAATATCTTTGACTAATTTTATATTAAAACATATTAATCTTTATGATATACAATTAATATCATTAGATAGATTGTTTAATCTATTTTATTAATTAATTTGGATGTATAAATGTTACACGTATTCTCTGTAAAATTTAGTGGAACCTACGGCACATTTTGTGTAGTTGTAGCTAAGGCCAGGCTGCCCTTATCACTGCTATACAAAGTAGCAAACCCGCGGAGTGTGGCACCGTGGAACCATGCCCAAACTTCAGCGTCCATAATATCACTGTTATACACAGTAGCAAACCCGTGGGTGTGGTACTGTGGAACCATGCCCAAACTTGTATTGACGCAGTAGCATAAACAGCAATAAAACACATACCACCGATGCTATCTCTAAACTAGCTGAACGAACACCTATGAACAATGCAGCACAGATGGACAATTTTTTTTTCCTATTTGTATTACAATTGTGTATAGTTAGCTTTCATGTATAAATTAGATACAAAATAGGAAATGACGGATAACATGTCCAAATAGAAACCCATGTAAACAGCTTTGACAGCTTAAATTATCAATCAACTGTACAATAAGAAAAACGCTTCATGTCAGTTCTACTTATCTAACAAGGATTTGGACATATACTTGATTAATAAAATTAAATTAAAAGTTTCTGCCAAAAAAAAATTAAGGTGACACTCTGGGAATCAATCCAACAGCTCTGGCAATCTCTATCTTCTTTCTGATATACTGCGCATAGAACTTTGGCCGGTCCCTCTGAAAAGAATAGGGAAATAAGTGTTTTGATACAGCAAACTGAAAAGAATAGGGAAATAAGATTTTTGCTAAAGCAAACTATGAAACACATGATAAAGAAATTTTAGAAGTACCGTACCAGCTTTGTAATAGCATCCGCGATCAACTCCCGAGCATTCTCCTCTGTAACCTGGCAGGGAAACAAGGTATATCAAATCAAAATATAACATGTTCCCACGCAGTTTTGCATGTCAGATGAAGATAATACTTACTTCTTCAGGAATGCCTTCTATGCAATTATGGAACTGAAAAAGGAAAGGGGTGAAATGGATAAGAATATCAAACACAAAATATTAGTGAGAAGATTGCAGTAGTTTGCAAAGCACTTGTGCAGGAAACAAATACTGACCTGCTTTTCCATCTCAAAGTCATTAGTCTGCAGTGCATACTCCATTACATGTTGACGAAGTGGAAACATATCCAATTTATAGACTACATCCAAAGCCTCTAAAAAACTCTTCTGGACACATTTCAAGAGAAACCACACATGGATTATAAGTGATTATCAATACAAGAAACCAATAATTCATGGCAGCTTAGCTGTGCAGAAAACATAATAATAGTGCAAACTGCTAACCTTTAGCTTAGTGACCTGCTTCCAAATCTCAAAATAGACCCCATCTAGCTCTTTATACCAACAGAATTCCACATTCATGCTATCTATGAGCTCCTGAATTGAAAAGACGCAATTGTTAGATACAAACCGCAAAAATCCAACTAAAGGCTATGTCAGAGATCCTACATAATAGGCAGCATGAGCTAAATTGCTGGTTATATTCTTAAAACCGGCAGCAATCTTGATAGCTTGGGATTCTCCTCTGCTGCATATCCTTCTCCACTAAACAACAACAAAAGATTTATCATGGTTATGCAAAATATAAAGAAACAATATCCATCTACAGTTTTTGTATCATTACACTTACCTTAAGAGTTGGCCACTCAATATGTATATAGCCTTCCATCCACTGGTTGTTCGATAAAAAGTTGTTAGTACAGAAAAAGTGGAAACATTGTACAACAATTGACCTTTGCTCAACAAATTTTATGTTGCATACCTTAAGTTTTTTTGATAACTCTTCCCAGAAATCAAGATACTCTAGTTCAGTCTCATACTTATGAAAATACTTGCGGTACACATTCCAATGGACATACTCACAACCACCCTGCATAAGAAAAGGATGCAGACAAAACCTGTTGTTTAAAAACATTTTGAATGACAAACAATATATAACTTCTTAAAGCTAAAACAATATAAACTATTTAATTTATTAATTACAAAGATTTGATAGCAGCACAGGAAAAATGTTACCATGATTATTATTATTTATTTATTTTATCAAAAGCGGGTGCAAAAGTATCTGAAAAGCATTTTTTTCTTTATTTAATCCATACAAACCAATCCTAAGTCTACCATTTTCAACAAAAAAGAACATGACCAACTAGAAGAGCAACAAGGTGAAAGAACGCGTCCTGCCATAAGCCTGGCATATCACACTATCAACTGTGTCCAAAATGAAAAACATGAAAGTGCTAATTAATGCTCATCATACATGATATCAACATATCAACAGAACAGAAAAGAATTGTGCACAATCTAGGTCCAGAAGCTTTTTAATTTTTTGCAAAATCAGAGCACACATTTGAGACTCCCAATTAGGATGTATCATGACTCAAAGTTCAAGGCAGAACTGTCATAAACTCTTAGTTTTGGATATTTATTTCATTGACTCATTGTAATCAGCAGCTGGTCACAGTAACCCAATATAACAGAAGAAAACAATTTCAGGATTACTCATGCATTAATTATAATAATAATATAACATACGTACGTAGTTTTCTGGGACCAAACGTTGATAGTCATCCAAGGCGGCAACTGCGCAGAACTGGAAGGACCAACCAAATATGTCATCTTCTTCAAAGTAAATAAGTAAACCCTCCTTGTCAAGAAAATCCAAAATGTGATCCCCTTCCAGTTTAATTTTATCTTCCTCAAAGCACTTCAGCTTTTCCTCCAGATGGTATAGAGGGTAATCATCTTCCAATGTAGCATCGTGCAGACCATTCTTGCGCCCTTGTCGTGTCATCTGTAGACAATGCGGTCACTTGCAAGTATGAGAAAAATTAAATATGACCTAAGGTGAAGCAAACTGACATGGATGTCAAACAGAACAAGTGATATTCTGACAAGTAACATGAAAGAATGTGATATAGAACAATGAGCAGCATGTACTGGCAGATAGAAATATGGATGGAACCTTGTGGTATTTTATGAGATACAAAACATGGTGGACTTTGAGCTTTCTGATCTGTTCATCATCCAGTTCAAGAGAAGTGTCAACACGAGGAGGTTCGATGGGCAGCTGTTCTAAGTAATATTGCAACTCCTCATTACTGATGTCCTCTCCCAAGCCCAATTCATTCAGCTGCTGGATTTCACGGTCTGCTTCTTGTACCTTTTTCATCATTTCCTCTGTAAGACGTCTTTTCTCTTCAGCTGTAAGTTCTTCTCTATTACTTTTTTTCTGCTTCATCTCTCTGGTAGTTGGTGGTTCTGTGATAGTTTCAGCTCTTTGGAGGCTCGAAGGTTGACCTATCGTTTGAGAAGGCGCTATCTTCCCCTTTCTATGTTTCCTTTGTTTCATCTCTCCATTTGAGCCCCCATCTTCTGTCACTTTTGTATGGTGTTTCCATGCTGTCTCTCCATTTGAGCCTGTAACCGCCTGATTTTCCTGTGCTGTCTCTCTATTGGAGCCTGAAACAGCCTGATGCTTCCGTGGTGATCTTGTAGCTGCCTGATGCTTTTGCAGTAAGCTTGTAGCAAGCTGAGTCTTTCGTGGTGCCTTCTCTATAGTCAAGCTAGCATCTGCTTTCACCGTCAAGCGTGGACTCGGTAGCATCCGTGCACCACTCAAGCTAGCACTTGGACTCGATGGCATCCGTGCACCACTCAAGCTAGCACTTGGACTCGATGGCATCCGTGCACCACTCAAGCTAGCACTTGGACTCGATGGTATCCATCCACCACTCAAGCCTGTACCAGGTTTCTCCAGTGGCCGGAGCCTGGTAGCCACAGAATCTCTAAAAGAGCCAGCGGTAGCAGTGTTGCGGAGATGAGCCTGGCTGGTGGGGGATTCCGCGTCCGCGTCGTTGATAGATAGCAAGGAGAAGCGGCGGCGGCAGGTCTTGGCTGGCCATCGCCGCTGACCCGTGCCCACGGAGGGATCCCTGGGAGACGATGAACTCCAGGGCCTTGTGTACTTCCTCTCTCTGGCAACCCGTTGCGGTTGGGCGGCTGCGGCTGTGGCGGTGGCGGTGGCGGTGGCGGGCGGCTCCTTGATTGGGAACCCAGGGGACCCGATCAAATTCGAGAGGTTCGCCAGAGGGGTCTCCCCGCTCGAGCCCGTGGCGGCGACCTTCCCTCTCGAGCCAGCAGCACTCGAGCCCGTGCCCTTGTTCCCACGGCGCTCCGGCCGGGCCGTCGCACCTGCTCTGGAGCCCGAACCTACCAACGATGCCTTGAGGCGGTGCTCCGGCAGGGGCGGCCGCTCCTCCGCTGGAGCCCGATCCCACCAACGGCGCCTTGAGGCGGTGGTGCTCCGCCAGCGGCACCGGCATCCCCGCAGTCGCCTCCCTCCCGTGGTGCTTCGGCGCCGGCGGCATGTGGCGTCGTCGAAACCCCTAACCGGATTTCGCCGGCATGGAGGAGGATCGCCTCGCACGTACGGGCGCAAGCACAGAGCACCTCTCGATTCGATGAGTAGAGCTTGTGGTTTGGGGGGATTTGTTAGTGGCGGAGGAGACGTAGGGCGACGGCAAGGAGGAGGAGGTCGATTTCCCTTCCCTCTCCGATGGGGAATCGAAACGAAATCGAATTGGGAAAGAAGAGTCGATCATGAATAATGGTTCTGATGGGCTCGAAGGCCCAAATATAGGTTCGGCCCATCCGCCCAACTACAACGACATCTTTTTCAAAAAAAAAAAAAATGGAAAGAAAACTACAACGCAACAAGATCTATCCGTCAAAAAAAAAAAAATCCTCCAGGCTGAAAATGAATCAAGCAGCAGGGAGCCAGGGACAAGACAAAACAACACCATTGGCTGATTTCCATTATCCCGAGTATATATTATTTGGCCGATTGGCTGATTTTTTATTTTGGGAGCCGCCTGAGCCAAAAAAAATTTGTCCCATTGCTAATTTTTTTTTATACGCGGTTAATATTTTACATAAACTTCCAATAAAAAATGACACAAAAAATCATGGTCATGGAGGCATTGATCCTTGGTAAAAATATATATATTCACAATTTTGCTTGAAAGTAAAATTTATAGTAAACTAAAACTTTAAGATGATTGTTCTCTGATCTAAATAAATTTATAGTTTCCTACAAATATTTTCTCATTTTCTACCATTACAATGAAGGTGTATGTGCTAGATATCTGTACATCTATAACTATATCTAAACTATTACTTATATTTTTCTAATGTTAAAGGGCTAAAATTTCATCCTCTTAATCACTCGAACAATAGAGAGTTTCTTGTGCCCCCACTTACACCATCCTACTCATGTTTTTTTTAGCGATGACAGATACGAAGTCCGATGATTCCAATACGTACTAGGTCGTGTCCTCTATATTTCGTATGTGACCTGGACACATGCGTAATTTGATTCTAATATATATTGGCCTGTTGCAACGCATGGGCATATTTGCTAGTAAAAATTTATTTGTACTCAAAAGTTTAAAATATTTGCTTTAGAACAACTCCAAAACAACTGTTCTTATGGACCTGGAGGGAGTAGACTCGTAGCATAATAACATCAAAGCTTTGGTGAAGAAGGCAAACTACTACTCGGCTACTCGCAGGCGCATCCAACTCTCCAACCACTCCTCGCACACGCATATATGGGAAAAACCCTCGTGCTACATTCTAATCCATTTATTAATTAATATTTTTATGATATGATATTGTAATATTCCATTTTATTCCTCACAGTCTCATTCATAATTAAACAAATACAGAATGTTTAAGAGCAACTTTAGCAGAAACCCTGAAATTAGAGCCCCTACTTTTGGTTTGAGGACTTTTTCTTATTTTTTAGGGTCTGGTTTTTTTTACCTCTCGTCCAGTAGAAGCTCTCAAACCAAGATCCTCAAAATCATTCTAATACACAATGACATGTGGCGCACGATCGTCATAGACTAACTTGGTCATGTATGTGTTCGCATTCACAGGTCTAGACGCCGGGGAAGAAAGCCCCTCACCTGGCCATGTTTGCGCTCGCACTCACGAGTATGGCCATCAGGGGAGGAAAGCCCCTCGGCACCAGGGAGGTCAAGGAAGCCCCCGTATTTTTTTCCCGTATTTTTTTACCATTGTT
Organism: Chrysopogon serrulatus; assembly: GCA_015844335.1. Taxonomy (NCBI): domain Eukaryota; kingdom Viridiplantae; phylum Streptophyta; class Magnoliopsida; order Poales; family Poaceae; genus Chrysopogon; species Chrysopogon serrulatus. The sequence goes on from JADLZL010002048.1 coordinate 132,330, forward strand.
CAAGCTTACGATGATTAGCCTACAATTGGAGCACAGGAGCCCTAGTTAAATTTCCTGTTATACAACATCTAGGGGAATGGATCAGCTTTATATTTTATTTTTTCTTGAATGGGCTTTATTTTTTTTTTAGGGGAATGGATCAGCTTTATATAGATAGATGGCCGGCAACGGTGCAAGGCGGCACGGCCTTGGCCCAGTAAGGCATGGCATAGCAAGGGCAAAAAAGAATAGGAGTAAGGAAGCGGGTCATGCCGTGCTAGTCTGGCAGCCCACTGGGTCACCATCCAGCCTAGGCGCCGCGCGAAAATACAACGCCGCAATGGCATGCGGCCGCCCTCCTTATCTCCCGCCCTTCATTTTGCTTTAGGATGCGTGCCGTGGTCAACTGCCTTTTCCCCATTCTCTCCACCCGCATATGGCATTCCCAGCCCGTGCTTCTGTCTGCTGTGTTTCCCATCACATTCCAGACTATGCCATTCCCAGGCCGAGAGGATGAAGCAGGTTCAGATAGCAAGGTAGTCTGTCAGACAGCTGGTGGAGCTACAGGGATAGCCGATGGGAGATGTGGCAGCAAGATGTGACTGCATTGACAGTTGACGACACCAACGAAGAGGTACAGGGTCATTCCATAAATGCATTTTCTAGTGCATTTCCAGAAGATGGTTTGTTGCAAAGTGGGTATAAAAACAAAATTTTAAGATTGATGTTGAATAAATTATCCGAGATAATAAATTAATGACGTCCAACGACAAAGGTAATTTGAGAGAGAAGGTCGGTCATATAATAATATTATTAAAATATTAAGCGTGGGAGAATCGCTGGCCTCCCAAGCCTCAGCGTTACGTGCCTCCCAAGCCTTAGGACTGCGATAAGACGCGACCCGTCGCTCCCTTGCAGAGCGCGCGACCCCAACCAGCCACCACGAGCAGCGACTGAGCCCCACACTCTGGACAACTGCATGCGACTGAGCGAACCCAAGTCCTGCACAGCGAGTCAGCGACTGAGTAATGAGTACGGAGTACTAAACCACTGCATGCAAGCACAATAACCGTGCACGTAACCCGAAAAAGATAATTGTTTTCTTTAAATTTTTATAACTTTTAATTGATGTATCTATTTTTAATTCCGTCTTCATGGATATACTCTATGTGACGAGACAAATAAAACTAGGTCTCACTTACATATTTTTAAAAAATTATTTTAATAGTAATTTATATATAAATTATGCTAAGAGATATCAAAGAAGTAACTATCATGCAATACTAAAGTTGCTAGATTTTAGATAGTATGCACATCCATTGGAAATATAATAGAATTGTTGTATTATATTTTTGTAGAGGTAGTAGCCCTATATTATAGTATTTCAAGAGCAAATACATGGGTCGAGTTGTTAGTGAGAGTTTTTTTTTGCAACTTATATATCGAAAGTTAGTAAAAATTCATGTAGAAACAATGCAAACTAGCTGGCAACTAGAGGCCCAAAACAAGACAATCTGCAACCTATGGAGCAAATTATTAAAGCAAAAGCATTGCATAAGCTGCCAATTGGGGGAGCGAATTACTATATAATCCATTGCAAAAGCTGAGAAATATGAATGGTTGCCGATCATGGGCATTTAGTAAATAATAATATATAGTAGCGACCATAATGAGACAAGTTGCAATTTGGGGAGGAAAATTTGTTAGAACAAGCACGGTATAAGATGCCAACTATGGAGAAATTATTATACCACAAACATTACAAAAGGCAAGGAAATATGACTTGCTGCCAACTAGAGCATTTATAAAAAAATATAAGAGTAGCAATACAAAATAAGACAAGCTACAACTTAAAGACAAATTATTGGAACAAGCATTATATAATCTACCAACTAGAGGAACAAGTTTAGCAAACCAATTATATAAGCTGAGAAACATGACTAGCTAACAATTAGACGGATGTTTATTAAATAGGCAAGCTGTGCCTTAGAAGCAAATTATTAGAAGAAGCATAGGGCAAAGTGCCACTTAGAGGTTAAGTTATTATACAACCGATATGTAGGATTTAGAAATACATTCGAACGAGATTGAAAACTAAAACTAAAAATAATAATAACTAGATTGAAAATTGAAACTAAAAAAACCTTAAAAAAAGAACTAGACTGAAAACTAAAAATAAAAAATCATTTAAATAAAAATTAAAGAAGCATGATATAGAATTATGACTTATAAACATGTGAACACTTAAAATGAAATTAAAAGATAAAATGAAACAACACAATCTGCAAATTAGGAGGTAAATTATTAAATAGCGAATAGAAAGTAAAACTGAAAATAACAACATAGCTACCAAACATAAAACTGAAATTGACAAATACAGAATAAACCATAAATTGACAAAAAATTAAAAATAAACTAGATAAAATGAAAAATAAAATAAAAAATTAAATGCAAATTCTAAAACTGGAAACACTAAAAAATCAAAACAAAAAAACTGAAACTAAAATAAACAATGGAAAAAATAATAAAAATCAGAACTAAAAACTGAAAATAAGAATAGAAATAAGAATAGAAAATAAATGCCGCAAAAAACATAAAAATCAGAACTAGAAACTGGAAATAAAAGAAGAAATAAGAATAGAAAATAAATGCCACAAAAACAGAAAAAGAAAAAGTAAAAAAATGCCGCATGGGCATGGGCGCATGGCTAGACCTAGACCGCAGAGGGTCACTCGATTCCGGTGGGCCAGGCCGCATAGGCCGTGTACCGAAGGGTCGCTCGTTTCCCACGAGCGCGACCCCACACGGAATAGCTTTTCCGCAAGCCTTAGCGTTACGACAAAGGTAATCTTGCGGCAGCTGCAGCCGTAGGATAGGGAAGGCGGCCGCATGCTGTTGTGGTAAAACCGGGTTGAGGCGCCGCGCATCAGTGACAGTGCTTGTAGTTGGGTCGTGCCGGTCCAGTCCAGTAGGACTTGCTATAAATATGACCCAATAAAATACTAGACATAATTATAGGCTACTCAATCTGATTACAAAAAAAAAAGACTGATCTGGCCCAATATGTTTGCCGGGCCAGGCTTGTGCTGAGATTTTTTTTTTGTCCAAAACCGAAGAAAAAGCCGAAAGGCCTGACCCAGTAGACCTTGGAAGCCGGTGCATTCAAATTTTCAGGTCTTATTAATGCCTCCTGGTGGCATTGCATCGATGCACTGCAAGCCTTGTTGCAGCCTTGTAGGCAACATGGAAGGTCGGGTGCAGTTCTAAATTTTCAGGTCATTGCATCGATGTCCGATGTCCTGCCTCCTGGTGGTGACATTGCATTGATGCACTGCCAGCTCTGCAACGAGCCTTGCACCTTGCAGTTGTAGGCAACATGGAAATCTGCCCGAATCAGGTCAGAACGCCAGATATTGCCGTGCGTGGAAGCGAAGCACAACAACATACACAACCAGAAGAAATAATACCAATTGATTCGTCCGCTCTCAGAATCAGAAGTGCAGATGCTGTGCCTTCTCTACCGTTGTGCATGTTTGCCCTCCACCGACAAGAGCCCACGGAACTGATGATGATGAGTATCGAATCCGTTGAGATACTCTATCTCTCATACAAAAAAGAGAAGAAGAAATTCGTATTCGCGAATGCGATCTGCTCCCTCTGCAATGTGTGCTCCCCGGCCGGCCAGTCCCCACCACTAGAGCCCATCCATCCAGTGGTGCCTTTCATGGTTGCCCAAGCAAAGCAAAGCATTGCCGCGCGAGCCCTACCACTAGTCTCGCTCGCTTTGTTCGTATTCTTGCACAGGCCTTATGATCCCTCCCATCAGCGGCCGCAACGTGTCACGTACCAAATCTTTTTTTCACACCTACCCACAACACTCCATTCCACTATAAATTCACCCAAGTCACACTCACACTTGACACTACAACGCTAGCTTCACCACATCCCAGCCCACATCAACAATGGCCATCATCAAGCAGAAAGGAGCGACGACGACGACGACGCTCCTGCTCTTCCTCGTGCTGTCAGTCGTCGTCATCGCAGCCGAGGTGGCGGCCCAGCTGCAAGACAACGCCGAGCCTACGGCCTCCTTCAGCCACTCCAGGAAGCAGCGGCGCTCGAAGGCCGGCACTGGCACCGCCGCCGAACCGATGCACCTCCACTTCTACTTCCACGACACGGTGAGCGGCAAGTCGCCAACGGCGGTGCGCGTGGTGAGCCCGCTGGCGTCGTCACCGTCTAGCTCTGGGTCCGACGAGCTTTACCAAGACAACATCTCACAACAATGGTGGCAATAATGGCTTTGAAGCATGCTTCGCCACAGCACAGAGTGCTTGCATTTTCTTTTCAGCCCTTTTTTATTCCGAAAGAGATCGTCCAAAAATCTGATCCAGATTATGTTGCTATTTAAAAAATTGAGGCACATAGGGTCGTCTCACCAGCGATCTAGACCGCCCCACCGGTAATCGTTCCAGTACCGGCGTCCACGCCACGCCTCTCAACACTCGTCGACGGCGGCCACTTACAAATCGTTGGTTAGCCGTTGTGGCGCCGCCGACCACAAAGGTTCTTGTAAACCCAAATTTTCCCATCTAGGGTCTAAGCACCGCTTAGGTTTTAGTGTTGGGAGCTGTTGCGTCTGTGCAATTGTGGTATAGATCACTGTGTGTTCCTCTCCGATCTGGGCTGATGGCTTCTGTCGGAGGAGGATGTTCGGGGGGTAGCAAAGCGCCGATCGGCGGGGATAAAAACCCTACAGCCTGAGTGTTTCCGATCTTCTTCAACGTCTAAACGTCACTGAGGAGGAGGGTGCAGTGGTTGACTTCAGCGATAATGAAGATCTAGATGATAATGCCGTAAATGAATGGGCAGTGGTGGGCAAGGTCCTTTCGTCCATGGTTGTTCATGTCAACACGGTTCGAGCGGCCATGAAATCGGCCTGGGGGAATCCTCTGGGCCTGAAGATTCAGCCGATTGGGGAGAGGACAGATAATATGTTTGTCGCGGAATTTGGGTCGCAAGCAGATCTAGATAGAGTCCTTGTGGGAACCCCATGGCTGGTTGGGAGACATGCTATCATCCTCAAGCCATATGATGGAAGACTCAATGCCTCAGAGATATCTTTTGATTGCATTGAGTTATGGGTGCGGATTCTTAATCTACCATTCGGCTCGATGAATCAGCAAAGGGGTTCAAGAGCTATGAGCCTCATTGGCGGTGAAGATGGACGTGGATGGCGATGGCAAAGCGTCTGGTGCATTTCTACGGGCACGGGTTGCAGTCAAGCTTGATAAACCCCTGCATCGAGGAGTGTTGCTGAGGATGAGCAAGTCTGAGGAACCAAAATTGTTCGAGGGAGAAGGAAGCCTCAATCTTTTGCAGGAAGCAGCAGCTGAGTCCTTTAGGAACGGGCCCACATCCCGGGGGCAGTATAGTCGCTCTGGCGATGGCCGCTCAGGCCATAGGGATGAGGATTCTATTCATTCCTCATCTGGACCGGCTAGTGGCTCAGAAGAAAGGGAACAGTCTCCGCTGAAGAATACGGCGGGAACTGAATCCACTGGCTGGGGCCAAGACGGGTAAAAACTCTTCTCGAAAGGGCCTAATGCTGCTCAAAAAGCCAGGAAACATAAACCGAGAGGTAATGAGCCAGCTATGCATACTCCAGATCTTAATGTTGCTGTGGATGGGTCACATGCCATCGTTCTTGTGGGTTTGGTTAATTCAAGAGTCAATGAGCTGGATGGAACTACTGAATATAGCGGCGAGAGTATGATCGACATGTTGAAGAAACAAAAAAGAGGCTTTCATCTCAGAATACAGGATCGGCGGTGGCTGCGAGTGGCCGTCCCCGCCGGGTGCCATGGAACTCTTATGTCTGAACTGCCGGGGCTTGGGACAGTCCGAGGCAGTTCACGATCTTCGTAGGTTGTGTGAGCTACACCGTCCTGTGGTGGTTTTTCTGTCGAAAATACGATTTTTTTCAAACCAAGTGGATGGCTTCCTTCGCTCACTTGGTTTCGATGAGGGGATTGGAGTTGGTACACTAGGGAGAGGGGGTGGCCTTGCTCTCCTTTGGAAACGGGAGATGGATGTCAAGGTGCAAACCTTGGATAGGCTACATATTGATGCAGTGATCCTAGACTCGATGACAAAGGAGGAGAAATGGCGATTTACTGGGTTCTATGGCGAGTCTCGCCGTGAACTTAGATACCAGAGCTGGGATTGCCTTAAGATGCTTAAGGGTCGCAGTACATTGCCATGGATCTGCGCGGGAGACTTCAACGAAGTGCTGCATGCTTCTGAGCAGTTTGGCAGCGTGGGCAGATCAGAGAGGCAAATGGATGGTTTTTGGGAGGCCGTGGACGTCTGTGGGTTTACGGACCTCAGATTTATTGGCCTTCCATTTACATGGGACAATCGGCAAGATGATGCCCATAATGTGAAGGTCAGATTAGACAGAGGTATGGCAATAAGTGATTTTCTAGATTTGTTCAGAGAAGTTAAAGTCTGGCACGTTCAAACCACCATATCGGATCATTTCTGTCTTGTGGTGCAATGCTTGGAACACTCAGCTAGCGTCGGAATAAAAATTTCAGATACGAAAATATGTGGCAAAGGGACCCAAGTTACATGACTTTCATCTGGGATGTCTGGGCGGAGGGAACTGAGGTGCCAACTCTGAACAGAATGCAGTCCAAGCTAGGGGAGGTACGATTGAAATTACAGAACTGGGACCGTGAGGTTTTGGCCTCTCTGAAGAAAACATTGGCGTCGCTCCAAAGGGATCTGGAGGAGGAAAGGGGATGACTACTGGGGGCAGGCCCATCCAGGACGGAGAAGCAGCTCATGTCACGCATCTCTGAACTTTTGTCCAGAGAAGAATTGATGGAACGGCAGTGAGCACGGATTGACTGGCTCATGGATGGGGATCAGAACATGGCTCTATTTCAAGCTAAATCGCGAGCGAGCAAAGCGTAACAGAATTTCCGCACTAAAAGAGATGATGGTTCGGTGGGTGTGAACCGGGAGGAGCTTGAAGATATTGCAACTGCTTTCTATAATGAGTTGTTCTCGGTGCGGGGAAGTGTTGGAGCCGAGTTGGTGCTTTGCCCCACATGTCGCGGAAGGTGTCGGACGCCATGAAGCAGTGGTTGGTCCGTCCCTTTCGGGCGGCGGAGGAGGTGGAGACAAAGACTGTTCATGATGGGAGAGAACAAGGCCCCAGGACCGATTTCTACCACTTACATTGGGACTTGATGGGCGCTTCCATTACATCAGCGGTGTTGGATTTCTTAAATGGGGGCACAATGCCGGCGGGTGTCAACCACACTACTATTGTGCTTATCTCGAAGACGAGAAACCCCTAGGAAATGAAGGAGGACATGCTGATATCATTGTGCAATGTCATTTACAAAATTTGCTCAAAGGTAATGGCCCTACGACTGAGGGAATGTCTTGATGATATTATTTCTGTAGAGCAGAGTGCTTTTGTACCTGGGCACCTGATTACAGACAATGTACTCATTGCCTAAGTGTATTCACTATCTAAAATGAAAGAAAGGAAAATTTGGTGCTTGCGCAATCAAATTGGACATGGCCAAAGCCTATGACCATGTCGAGTGGGATTATTTGAGGGGAATGATGATGAAACTCGGCTTTCATGTTGACTTCGTGGAATTGATCATGAGGTGTGTAACTTCAGTGACCTTCTTTGTTAAAGTGAATGGTGTTCTATCTGAAATGTTCAGCCCTAGTCGTGGAATTAGGCAAGGAGATCCCATCTCGCCTTACTTATTTTTGCTATGTTCGGAAGGGCTGTCTAGCCTCCTAAAGTCTATTGGTCCAATGCATCTCTCAAGGGGTGTAAGAGTGGGCATACACTCCCCCTAGATTTCGCATCTTCTTTTCTACGGATGACTGCATCGTGTTTTCAGAAGCATCGCAAGAAGGGGCCACTAGATTAAGGAGTATCCTGGAACAGTATAGTAGAGGCTCGGGCAAATTGTTAACTGAGACAAATCAGCAATATTTTTCAGTAAGAATTCTTCTGATGATATCAAAGTGGCAGTTAAGCAGGAGCTGGATATTCAGAAGGAGGTTCTTGCTGAAAAGTACCTAGGCCTACCAACTGAAATGGGACGGAATATTGGAGAGGTCTTCGAATATTTACCCTCAGAGATAAGGAGGTGAATTGAGAGTTGGTGTGGTCGGGAGGCAAGCTGTGCTGGAATGTTGGATAAGCAAGGTTGGTGTCTGATCAATAGATTGGATTTGCTATGTGCAAGAGTTCTAAAGGGAAGGTATTTTCATGACACAGACTTTATGCGGGCTTCTATGATGAAACACGCTAGTAGTACCTGGAGGGCAGTGCTGGCTGGAAGGGAAGCGTTGCAACTTGGCCTGATCAAACGTGTCGTGGATTGTACACAGACAGAGATAATGGGGTGATATGTGGATTGCAAATCATTTTGATGGACGTCCAATTACACCAAGACCTAACCATGTCAATGGGATGGTCTCTAAAATGATCATATGGCAGGTGGAGCTTGGAATGAACAAGCGGTCAGACAGTGTCTCCTTCGAATTGACGCAGATGCTCTTGCATGGATGCTGATTGGGAGAGGAGGTTCAGACTTCTGTGCATGGAAACCTAAGAAATTTGGGGTATACACAGTGAAGTCTGCATATAAACTACTATATGATGCAAAGTGTGATGGCGGTAGCTAGCACTCAACTCCCTAGCTCGTCGGAAAATGGTCCTTGGAGACAGCTCTGGAAGCTGAATGTGCCCCCCAAGGTGCAGGTTTTCTGGTGGAGAGTACTGCATGAGTTCTTACCAACAAGGCATGCACTATGGAAGAAGCATATCGAACCCGTGTCCTTCTGTGAGGTCTGTGGGAAGCCGGAGGAAACGATTTGGCATGTGCTGACGGAGTGCACGGTGGCGAACGGAGTGCACGGTGGCGAAGGCGTTATGGGAAAAGATCAAAGAGTCCTCTGGTATTAAACTCCCAACCCTGAGTCCTCTCACCTAGGCGACTGATCTTCTGTCAATGTTAGACTCGAACAGAGATCGAGCAGTCATTCTCTATGGTATGTGGGCACTTTGTATGATGAGGAATAAAAGAAGGCATGGTGAGCCATGTATGGATGTCTATCAGGCTGCGGTGTGGGCTAGAGATACTGCATTTGATTTGTGGCAATTGTGTCAGCCACCTGACAAACGACAAGTGACTCAGGAGGTGCAACGGTGGTTACCACCGGTTCCAGGGATAGTGAAAATAAATTCTGATGCAGGCTTCAATCCAGATTCCAAGGAAGGTGCCTCTGTTGCTGTTATGCGTGACCTTAATGGTGAATTCAAGGAGGCACAGGCTGCCTGGTATGAGCGGGTATTGGATGCTTGCACAATGGAAGCTATGGCATGCCGAGATGGTCTACGCCTAGCAAGACAGTCAGGATATCGATGAGTGCAGCTTGAGACTGACTGTCTTGAAGTGGTTAGATCAGCTGTGGAAAAGAAGGAATGCTCAGCGGTCAATGATTTTTTTTTGAAATTTCAAAGGGAGGGATTGCTCCCCACCTGACTTTATTTCAAGAAGCACTGTTTGCAAGATTACAAGGGGGTATTACAGGGAGGATTCGTGACCTTTGTTCGTAAGATTACATGGTAATTTGGTTCACCGAAGTGTCAAAAAGGCTTGACCAAGACTCGAGAACTTTCTTGCTCTTCTTTGGCATTTTTGCCTTCCAAAGTTGAGCCTCTGCTTTACAGGAGAGCAGCAAGCTCCTAAGATTAAGATGTTCTTCCCTGAAAACAACACCGTTTTGCCTCTTCCAAAGCTGCCAGCAACAGAGGATTATGAAGGTGCTGGATTGATCATTCGGGACTCCATTCGGCACTCTCAAGGTGTGAATGGCTTTCGTTTGAAGGGTGGGGCTAATCTGCATCCCAATAGCAGACTAGAATTGAGTCGCAAATAGGCAGTGGAAAGCAATGTGATCTGCACTCTCTTCCGCAGCACCACAAACCAAGCAAGCCGGGGACTCTAGGATCTTCTTTCGATAAAGATTTAGCCTGCACTTGAATGCGACCTCGACGAGAAGCCAAGTAAACATCTGCACTCTTGGAGGTGCCGCATTCCTCAGGTGTGAATCGTGACGCCGGATCACTCGGCTGACCCTTTGCCTTGAGCAACCTGCAGATAGCTGAGGTGTCTAGCTTCTCAAAGCGAGCGGCGGCGAAGCAAGATAGACGCCGGTCAGGCCTGTTTGAGAGCATCGTTTGCCGGATGATATCGTTGACTTGCTGGAGCTCATCAAGTGCCTGAGGGGACATTCTACTGACGAAGGCCCCCTGAAGGTTGGAAAGTACCGCCTGCTGAACCGTGATATCTTGCTTGATGCAGTGAGAGAAGAGTCTTGGGAAACGGTCTGCGAGGGGATCATCTCCGAACCAAACATCATACCAAAATAGAGTCGTGCAGCCGTCTTCGAGTTGTACAGTTGTGATTGCTTGGTATAAAGGAAGTAACGACCTGAGCAGCTCCCAGTGATTTCCAGAGTTCTGACACTGTAGGTTTGCAATGTTTGCCCGCTGTCTGATCCAAGAGGCCCAAGCAGAGGACTGAGCACAGTGAAGACGATGGATGAGGCTGAGAAGGAGGCAAATATTCTGCGTGCCAAAGTCTCTAATGCCAAGACCACCCAGCTCCTTTGTGGTGCACACATTCGGCCAAGCCACAAGGCATTTTGCAGACGAGGTCTCCTTGTCACCAGCCCAAAGAAATGCTCTTCTGCGTTTGTCGATTTGTTTAATCACCTCTTTTGGCACCTGCATCGCTGACATAATATAGACCAATTGGCTGTCCAGCACCGAGTTTATGAGGATGACCCTGCCCATGGAGTTTAGAAGAGAGGCTTGCCATGACGAGAGGAAGCGATCAGTTTTGTCGATGTAGGTGTTAAACATGGATGGCAGCAGCTTTGTGTCAGAGAGTGGCAGCCCAAGGTAGTTCTTTGGGAAAGCCTGAAGACTGCAGGAAATCACGGAGTTACACTGATCCACCAGCTGCTGGTCCATATTGATCGGTACCAGGGTGCTTTTGCTGAAGTTTATTCTGAGGCCGGTGGCGTCTGCAAACCGATCCAGGATGGCCTTTAGTTCCTGAGCCGCTGCCACCTCCCCTTTGAACACGATGAGCGTATCATCAGCATATTGGAGCACAACACAAGGGCTGTTGCTGTCAATCGGGTGTTTGATGATAGAGCTGTTCTTGAGGAGGAGTTGCAGGGTATCAGCCACCAGAAGGAATAGGTAAGGCGATAGAGGATCGCCTTGTCTCAGACCACGCTTGCAATTTATCCATCTTCCTGGGCACCCATTGACAAGCACAACTGACTTGGAGGAAGATAGGAGATCGTGCATCCAGTTACACCATTTTTCTTGGAAGCCCCGAGCAGCCAGAACTTGCTGGAGACCATCCCAATTCACAGTGTCAAACGCTTTAGCAAAGTCAAATTTGAGAGCCAGGGCCGGCAGCTTCCTTTTATGACAAGCCTGAATAACCTCTGCAGCAAAGACAAAAGTTTCAGAGATTGAACGGCCCTGCAGAAAACCTGTTTGATGCAAGTCCACCATCCGACCAATTTGCTTTTGTAGTCGTCGAGTAAGAATTTTACTGATAATTTTAACCGAGCAGTTCTGAAGGCAAATTGGGCGGAAAGCATCCACTGCGACTGCCCCAGGCTTCTTTGGGATGAGCACCATGTAGGATCGGTTAATTCTCTCGAGTTGCACAGTCCTCTGATGAAAGGCCGAAAGAAAGTTGAGGACCTCATTTTTTATTGCACCCCAGGTAGCTCTGTAGAATGCCGGACCAAAACCATCCGGGCCAGGAGAGCTGTTACTGTTCATGGACCTGATAGCTTCCAAAGTTTCACTCTCAGAGAAAGCCGCTGTTAACTCTTGCCCGGGTCTGTAGCTGTTCTGAAAAAGCACATTGATGTCGAAGGCCCAAGAGGAGTGCCCAGGCTGTCCAATGATAGAGCCAAAAAAATCTGTGAGGGCCTGCATCTTGCCTTCATGACTGGAGATGTCAGCTCCCTGCACTTGAATCAGCCTGATATTATTGCTTCTGAAACGAACAGTTGCCTGGGCATGATGGAAGGCTGTGTTTGCATCAGCTTCCTTGATGGCACGTTGTTTGCTTCTTTGCTTCCAGTAGGAAGCTCTCTCTTTGATTGCAAGTGCAAGATGATCATGACAAATATTCCTTGCCTGCAGCTCATCAGAAGATAAGAACCGCTCCTCCTCCAAGGAGTCAAAAAGCTGTATAAGGAATTTACAATTAGGAATGATGTGTTTAGGCGCCCTGAAACGCCGAGACCAGACCTTTGTCGCCGCCCGTGTTGACTTTAGGCAGGCTGCCAGCTGCCCAGCAGGATCGTTGCAAATTGGAGCCTCAGCCCACGCTGGGAGTATAGACGGAAGAAAGGATTCTCGATGGAGCCAAGACTTTTCAAAAGGAAAGATTTTTGATTTTGGAATGGAAGTTGACATTGACAGAAGGATGGGGACGTGATCCGAGGTTGGCTTGGCCTGGGGGGTGAGGGTGGTTAGTGGGAAGGTGGTGGTATGACGTAAATTGACAAGAGCTCTGTCAAGTTTTGCAAGGATCGGTTGCTCTTGTCCATTGGACCAAGTGAAATTTCGGCCGAGAAGGGGGATCTCCATGACGCCAAGCTGGCTGATAGCGTCATTGAAGGAGGAGACAAGGGAGTTGTTGATGTTGTCTATGTTTTTCTCATCCTGGGAGCGAATAAGGTTAAAATCCCCGATAATGATCCACGGACCATCGATCAAGGCAGCCATGTCAAGGAGCTCCTGGAGGAAGCTGGTGGACTGGTGGTGGTCGGAGGGACCATAGACATTGGTGATGTGTAAGCTGAAGTCAGACAGGGAGCTTTTAAGGGAGGTTGTAAGTGAGTGGGTTTTGTGAAAAGAATTTTCCAAGCACCAGAGAGAGGCGTTCCAGGAGGTGACAATACCACCTCTCGAACCCAAGGCTGGGAGGAAGGTAAAGCATTGAGCTAAGTGGTGGGGAAGAAACTGTTTTGCTTTTATTTGGCAGAGCTCGTGGAGTTTAGATTCTTGGAGGCAAACAATTGAGGGAGCAGCAGTTTGAATCGCATCGCGAACGAGAGAGCATTTGTCCGGGTCGCCCAACCCACGCACATTCCACGAAAACACAGAGAGGGAGCGATTAACAACGAAATCCGCATTGTCCTGCATCGATCTTTCTTAGAAGCGGCTGGTTTGCCAACTATGAGATCCATGACGCCCTATTACAACTAGTAGGAATCCTCGGCCTAATCGGAAGAGTTAAAGAGTGACTACATTAATGCTTTGGTCAAGTGATAGGGCAGTGTCTAGTGGCATACTACCTACTAGGGCCTTTGGTCCAGTGATAGGGCAGTGTCTAGTGGCATACTACCTATGTGAGTATAGTGTGAGTTGTGTGCGTCCAGCTGTACCGCCTCAAAACATGAGTTAAATTCAAAAAAATGGTCTCTATGACAGAAGTGATTACATCATTTTGAAGATTTGATTTGATGTGTTTGCTTCATTCAATGCCCTCAATAATTGTTGTGTATTTGTAATTCATAGAATGATAATTTTATTCTTTGAATTATGTTATTTTGAATATGTTTGGTTAATTCAAGGCACTATAGCCTTGTGTATTTGCAATTCATAGAATTTTTTTTCTTCATCAACTTTCTTTTGTTTTTGTTATTTTTCTATTTTGATATGTTTCGTTAATTTAAGACCCAAGTAGTTCTGTTATTTTGCAATAAAATAACTTTGGATTTGTCATTTTAAACTTTTTTGCATATGTTGTGTTCCAATACATAATATTTATTCAGTTTCACTATAGTATGTCATGCTCGTGTTTCTTTCTCACACCTGATTATTTTTCCTCACACCTGATTATTTTACTTTCATTTCCTTTCCCTTTATTCCATCCTGCATAATTGAAAGGAATTAAGATTGAGATAAAATTATTCTCTTCCACACCCCAGTTTTATTTGCTACTTTCAATATATACTGGATTTTATATTGTACTTGTGCTAGAGTTACAATGATTATTTTGGTGTAATACCAAAGTAGAATTGGTGTAATTAATGATTCGTGTGAAAAGCTTTGTCCTGTGCCTATCTTGGCTTGTCTAATTCATGTGAATATGTATTATGTTGTTTTGAAAATTTGTTTTGTTTGATTAATTCAAGGCTCTATAACTTTGTGTATTTGAAATTGTAGAATATCTTTTTGTATTTTTACTATTTGTCGCTTCTTTTTTGGTTTTGTTATTTTTCCTACTTTATATGTTTGGTTAATCGAAGTCCCAAGTAATTCTATTGTTTTGCAATCAATATAATAGTTTTGGATTTTTGTCATTTTTATTATTTTTCTTTTCCATATGCTTTGTTCCAGTACATAAATTTTATTCTATATTATATCATGGTTGAATGCAAATTATTTTTCTCATAGCTGATTATTTTACTTTAATTCTGTTTCCCTTTCTTCTTCCTAAATAGCATGCATGAAAAGAACTGAAATTCAGATAAAATTATTCTTTCGCATTCCAATTATATTTGCTACTATCAATTTATACTGGATTTATATTGTACTTTGTATACTATAGTTATAATGATTATTTTGGTGTGATTCCTAATTAGAATTGATATAACTAATTAGATTCAAGTGAAAAAGCTTGGCCTATGCCTATCTTGGCTCGTCTAATTCATGTGACAGAACCATCAAATCACATAATTAACTATCATCTAAATAATCTGAATATATTTCTGTTTTGCCTTTATTTGGTTCATGTGTTTTATGTTTTTCTTTTTTTTTTGGCTGCCTTTTTGTTTAGCATACATAAAATTTTAAATTATTGTGTACTCTGTAACTTTGAACAAGCCAAAGTACAGTATGGTCAAGCGTGTGGATCGAGTGTGGCAAAAAAAAATTGTTATGTTTACCTTTTTTTATATGCCGGAGGAATTACGGTGCATGTAAGGTCTTGTACGTATATTCGGGTGTTCAGATGCAGCAAATTACATTATCTTGTTAATTTGTCCATTTGTGCAGTTTGCCCCTAGCTACTGCATAATCGAATGACCTTTACTTTTAATTCACATGATTTGCAATCCAGTAAATATTTATGTGATATATGTTATCAAGTCACACGAGTGTTAGAACGGCTCAAATCACTCGAGTCCTCTATAGACAATTCCTTTATATTTGCTTACCCTTTCTCTTTGCTATGCACAACAGGACCCTGAAGCTATGGCAGCAGCAAAGCAAGATAGAGTTGCCGAGAACATCGCTTCATGCAGTCGATCCTGATGTGAAAAGCAACAAGAGTTGTCAGACCTAAGTTAGGCTACTTCATCTGTCTGATACAAGGCAGTATCAAGACTTGTATTAATGTAGTATGCAATATCAAGACTTGTATTAATGTAGTCACTCGTGCCATGTATTTAGGCCAGTTATTATGCTTGACTATAAGGCAGTATCAAACTCTAGTGTAGCAGTAGCTGTACAAGTAGGTCCCGGCCATGGGAGACTTCAATTTCGCTGTATCAGCTATCAGTCTTTCAGTAGTACCATATATCTATGAATTTCTTCACCGATTCATTATCTCAGAAGATAGTTGATTTTCGTCCTACTGTCGTGATGGTACCAAAGTTTTGTCTGATCATCTGTGGGTTTGATCTCGTGATTTCTCTCTTGTGTTGCCAATTTACTCTTGCTCCTGGAATATTGAATTCCATTAGTTACACCTAGACCTGCTGTTTTCAATCTGATACCTGTTGCTACATACAAGAGTGGGTCTATTGTTCCTATTGAGATCCGATTGAGAAACTACTAGAATTGTAATTATCCTAGTTCACAAGTCACGTTTGAGTACTGGTTGGTTTTGACGCAGCTAGGTTGAGGTACGAGCTGAATGTTTATTCCTTGCTACCTGCTGATTACGTGCGCTGAATAAAAGGATTAATTATTTCAGCTATCTATTCATATAAAATTCAGAGAAGCTATTTTCAGTTAATTATCCTAAGGATTAATTATTTCAGCTATCTATTCATATTAAAATTTAGAGAAGCTATTTTTCAGTTAATTATCCTGTACCGTAAAAGAATGGGCAACATATTCTGGGCATCATATGGGTGTCCTTATCAGCATCCTCCCACGGAGGAAACTGTGCTGGAGGACGAGTGGTCCCCACTTGCAGCGACACAATAAGGCTGTATTCATTTTCTCCGGAATGAGCCGTTTCTAGCCGGAATTATTCCGGTTGTTATAGGTTCAATCCTCATAAAGAGGAATATGGACTGACAAATGTTTGAATGGATGTGTTTAGTGGTTGCCTCCATACCCGAGTGTTCTCCAGTTTGGTCCCTTGAAGCACTTCCACAGTACAATGATAGTGATAGTGAGGCTAACTTGTTGCCGATTCCCCCTTTTGTTGACTTGGAGGCCCACAACTTTTAGTATCCTCGATTTGTTCCAGATTGGGTTTATCTGTTTTTCTAGATTGCTGTGGTCTAAAAGTTCCTGACTCCTGAGAATGATCATTATTTAGACAGAGAAGTCAGGCAAGTCGCAGTTTTGGTGCAGCAGGATTCACCTACATTTCATATAAATCATAGATGCCAATTTGTAACACTTTGCCTATACTTTTGGCGTGTCTGGTTATGCAAAACCAAGAATGGAAATGCATATTGCAAAATCAAATGGACTTGGGGGCCAGACTGTTAATTCTTGGCACTCTCTTTAAGTTATTTGATGACCGGAAAATATGTCATGCCCAAAAAAACAAAAAAATTGTTTTATCGTTATGTAATCTCTTGGTTCATGAAATTAACTTTTTTCCCTTTGTTGTGCCACATAATTGTTGTAAGCTATTTTTTATTTTTTTAGTTTTTGGTGAATTCCTGCTGATGTTACATGCTTCTCATGTCTTCCCTGTTCCATTTGGATCAATGCAATTATTGTTGATGGAAGAATTGTCAAACAAGAATATGTAGACATCAAACCAGACAGTGAGATTGTCTCTGGACCCAGAAAGATTATTTTTAGGACCTTGACATGAAAGCAAATCTTTATCCTGAAGAGTGTACTATTGCCCTTGTGTCTTTATGAAGCCTTGAAATGCTTTGACCTGTTTTGTATGTTCATATATCAATGATATTATCAGTATAAAGGTGCTTCCTTGGGACAGTGGACAACTTAAAAGTTCTCTGTTGTTTCTTGTGCCTCTAGTTCTGAAGTGAATTGTAAATTTGTAACACATTCATTTGCTTCATTATTTTTCAGGGAATTAATTTAGTAGATCATGAAAGAAAATGTCAAGGTATTGTTCTGGAAATCAATAGTCATGTACTCACACAGTGGCGGAGCCAAGAGTTATGCATGGTTGGGGGGTTAGAGAGTTTCAACATACAATAACTGAATGCAGCTTAATTGTTTAGATTTTTCTCTAGGTTTAAGCTCTATTTTCCTAGATTTATTCTCGCATTTGGTGGTTTAACAAGCTTGCTACTTTTTTCGCGGTAGACAACCATCTGTTGACATTGGGACACATATGATGACTCATGAATATTAAAATCTACTGGCTTAGTATTTCGGAAGTGCTAATACCGGTGCTAAATGACCGTTTTGTCGACAACGCGGTGCATTGATTACTTATTAATGTTAAAATATACCGTCTTATTAGTATTTTGAGAGTGCCCAAGTAGGACATATGTTTGTTTGTAGGAGTGAGTTTGCATGCATGTATATGAACGTCAAGCACGTGTTTAGTAAAATATAACATGTAATGAAATATAAGTATTTTAGTAGAACCAAAAATTTGAATAGATATATATGTCCTAATATGGTGGACAAACAAAAGATAAATTACAATACTTTATTGTAATTCTATTCTATTCAATTTTATTGTCTAGAGGATATTAGTAGACATGTATAATAAGATTTTATTTATTATACCCATTTAATATAAACATAGACTATTAACCTCTATATACATGATAAAAAGTTTGTATTGTTAGGGGGCCTTGGCCCCTGTTGGCCCCCTTTGGCTTCATTAGTGTCTTCACATACTAATTTTTTTCCGTGTGTATGTGTGTGTGTGTTTTGTATTCATATACTCTTTCTCTTTTCTCCTAACGCAATGATATGCAGCTCTCCTGCAGGTTGGAGAAAAACAAATACTAACTTCTAGTTAAATAATGAAGCCAGATAGTTCTAGATATCGAGAATACAAAATGCACCATATGCTTGAATTTGTGGCATGACAAAATGCAGCATATGCCTGAATTTGTGGCATGATGTTGTTGCAATGTTACTGTTGCTCCGTGCCTGCACAACTTCTGGTAAATTTGTTAGTACTACTTGCTTCTGTTGGCTTCTCTGAAAGACTTGGCTATGATCCTTAATTTTTTTAAGCAATGCGTGTTTCTCAGAGTGGTTAATATGGTCTTCCTTTAGTTCACTTGATAAAAGCCAGAGCACTGCATGCACACAATGTAGCATATACAAAGAGTGTACCACAACATTATATCCGAATGGAATGCATGCTCTCTTTCTCGGCCGCTGCCATCATCAGCCCACTGCTTAATTGCGCTCGACTGCTGTCGCACAAGTTGTAATCGTGTATATTTAGTTAAACTTAGTACTAGGGGGTCTAGTGTCGGGGCTCTGGTTGGCCTGCGTCTGGCACTCCAGGCTAGATGGTTCAACATCCCAACGCCTTATATTGTCTTCCAGCTTTTCTTAATGAAAAAACGCGCAAATTACATGTCCGTGAAAAAAAAGAAACTACACCTCTCTGACTTCAGCTAATTTATGTTAGTGCAGTTCAACATCCCAAAGCCTTATATTCTCTTCCAGCTCTTCTTAATGAAAAAGTGCAAATTACATGTCTTTAAAAAAAAAGAAACTACACCTCTCCGACTTTAGCTAATTTATTTTAGTGCATTTTTTGTTAATTGTTAGTCACTCAAGGTGGAGTCACAAAATTATTTTTGCACTAGTTGTTTAGCTCATAGAACTCAATAGAAATTCTAAGTTATTAGTGTTGCTCTTATTTAAAATGTGTTATGGACCTAAAATGATTAGTTTATTGCTTGTCTACTTACTGGACATCATGTGGAAGTGGACTGAACTCAGATAGATGTGTTTAAGATATGTTTACTTGTTATTTAGGCTTTGAAAACTAGGTTCTCTCAGATCTTAGCTTATTTATTACTTCTAAGTACCATTTAAGTTTCTATTAATCTCTTAAGGTGGGGTGGTGTTATTTTTGCATCTTTATGGCATGCAAATAACTAGCATATCATGGGTTCTTAGATTTCTATTTGCATTCTGTAAATATCATGGGGACTTAGTTAGTCCTTTATATATTACCATGCATTCCTTTGTAAATACACCCCCATAATTAAGAATGCATTTTCCTTTTGCAATTCTCTTTAGTGTCCTTTTGAAATTAGCATTGCCAAGCCAAAAGAAAGTTAGCATTGCCACTAAGCCAAAAGTTATTCTCTCCCAAATTTTAACAATGTAAATAATGTATTTCTCTTTTTTCTACATGATTTATGTTTTAAGATCCACTGTTGAACTTCCCTAGTTTTAAAGTATTTTAGAGATTTCAGATTTAACCTACTCTAATAATATTTATATTTTATTGTGATTGATAAAAAGGGTAGATGGAACTAATGGTTAATCTTTTGGATCTAAAGATAATTGAGAAAGATGAAACCTTGTCATGCAAATTGAAGTTATTCATCCAAACATCTTACATGCTAGAGCTATTCACAAAAGTAAATCTTGAGTCCCAACTATTGTTGTAGGTCGAGCCAATACATCAAGCAAGTTGTTGGTTTATTTGGAAAAATCATTATGGACTATATTATTTGGAGGGATTATTGTGAGAGTGAAGCAAGAGGACAGACAATGCATGACTTATTTGTTGTAATCATGTGACGTTATAACATGTAGCCAAATCATCGATGTTCTGAATTACTTGAGGATGTAAGAATGCAAGGCTCGGAACCTACTGTTTGGGGTCTTTATTAAGCTAATGAAGTTAGAGATAAAAGTAATCAACTTATCTCAATGTGTTCTCAATACTTATTTTCATTTTATTCGTTAACGCATGTCTTTTTATGTGCATATGCATTGTTTTGAGAAAACAAATTTATCATAACTTAAGAGGATCCAAAAGCTCTTGCAATTGAACTTACTCCTATGTCAAGTATCGCAGATAAACTAAATAAACAAATCATGGTAGGCCATATATTTGATTGTTATCTATTGCTAATATGTTGAAGCTTATTACACAGTAAGTTTAGTAGTTTTTGTAATATTCACATTGTTCACCTAATGGTCCATGTAATTTGACTCATAGATGTGTATGGCCATGTTTGTTTAAAAATTGGTTTAGTCGACACTAGTAAGTGTGTGACACAAGTTAATCGTCCATGACTCCTACAAATTGGCTAAATAAATATTGACTTCCTATTTAGCATTGCTATCTATAGAAACACCAAACATCCATGACCTTTGTTTATAACTACCATATCTCACCTATTTGTAGAATAAATTGGACAATTTGTTGAAGATTCCATTGCATTCTAGCTAGAAGCTTCTACACATCTCTTGATGCTAGATATTTAGCATGGAGCTACTAGATACTATCACCATCGAAAATTAGAATAATATATAGCATAATTATTTATCTTGAAACTATCTAGAAGGGGGACACATGCCATCCAAAAGCACGGTGGATCTGCGTCTCAACGGGTTGTCGCCACCATTCATGGAACTTGTGTCAGCAATTTACATTAGAGCACCTTGTTGTGTTTGTTTGTGCGCTTCATGTCCATCCTCAAAATGGTTTCTCCTACCATAGCATTGTTTCGGTTGTTCCTTCTGGCAGATGTTTTCCCATCATTGTTCAATTTTCATGGCGGATGCTTTGCCTCTACTGTGTCTTTCCTAACAGATGCTTGGTAGTCACTGGTCTCTTCTCTAGCGAATAGTTTGCTACCCATGTCATGCCAGTCTTGGTGGATGCTCTTTTGTTGCTGAGATCATGATGGTTCTCATGGAGGATGTTTTGTCACCAAGGTCGCTTGGGTCTCCATGTACTTTGGCGCATGCTTTGTCATTGATGTTTGTGGACGATTGTGTCATCTCACTTTGATGGATGCTTTGCCACTTTGATTATAGCTTCTCTGTAGGTAACAAATTTCTTTTTGTTCTCACATTTTTAGTTTGTTTGGGACTTGTGGTTGAGGATCCCTTCATCTTGTTGTTTCTTCCTACTCTGGTTGTTTCTAGGTTGTTTACAATTATTGGTAAATTAGCTTTTAGTTTGTTTGGGTGTTGTGGCTAATGGTCCCCTCCCCTTATTTTTCTTCCTACTCTGGTTGGTTCTAGGTTGTTTACCATTAGTAAATTAGCTTTTGTTTAAAGTGCGGGAGCTTTGACGGAAATCCTTGGCACACCATAGTTTGTTGTACTATGACTGGACACACTCAACAGTGTCCAAAGTGCATAATGGACTTCTCCATCATGTTTTAGAGTGGCCGGGCTGGCTAGGGTAGACCGTAGCCATTGTAGGCTGCTGGCATTTCTTAGATTCATCACTAGGATTGTTAGTCCATGGTATTCTTTAGTAGTTCTTAATAAGTTTTTTCATAACAAATCCGCAAGTGTACGAAATTATCGTTGTAGAATTTCACTCAGAAGTATTCAAGGTATCGTATTTTAGAAAGCACAGGTATAAAAGACTATTAGGTACATGAACAAGATAACATGTTTTATAGTATGTTAAAGTTCATAGCAGGAGTAAACCATGATAGATATAAAGATAGTGTGGCATAGAAATAAGCCAATCTCAGGAATAAAGAATAAATAATAAAGAATAAAGAATAAAATCTAAACTAGTGAAGGCATCCTAGTGTACACAAGGGTAGAGTTGTTGAGGGTATAGATGGATTCCTATGGTTTTAGGTTTCAGATAGATAAACATCATTTTTACTTGCTTACTTTGAGCACCAGATCACACTAGGTCTGCTACGCGAGGCTGGCCTGTAGCTTTACGATGTACCCAAATGTGGGGGATTACAAGGGACGGATCATCACCACCTGCCGCCTACCCCTGAACCATAGAGTATGCGGTAAACAAAGGTAGCCTCTAGTCTAGATGTCACGTCTATGCCATTGACTACTACTTTAGTGTTGCACAGGGTTATCTTGTCTTTATCAAGAGCCCTCTAGTAAGTATTCGTTACGAGAACATTGACTACTACTTTAGTGTTGCACAGGGTTATCTTGTCTTTATCAAGTGCCCTCTAGTAAGTATTCGTTACGAGAACAGATGACTAACCTGCAAGTAAATAAGAGCAAATATTTTACTAACCAAAAGACTTTATAAAAAAAAGAACCACTAACACTTACTTAGAAGTGAGTCCACAAAAAAAGTGTTCGGTGAGAGACAAGTGGATGAAGGCTACTGGCTAGTCCGGTTCTTACCCAACTCTCCCTCAATCTCTTCCTTCTCAACTCTAATCCATATATCTCTTATAAAGAGAACCCTCACTACAACGTCTATCTAATCCCACAGTAATTCCATATCATCTATTATAAGACACCTTAGATCATCATCAATCAATTTTATCTAGCCGTTCCCAATAACAAGCCATCCCCACGAATTGCAGAGAGGAGGAACACCGGCCAGCCTATCCACCTTCCTCCACTCATGTTAAAATTAGAAAACTGCCCTAAATCGTACCTCCATGGGCCAATATCCAATCCCTTTCAATGCCCTAGATCATGATTCTCCCCAGAGCAAATAAGAAGACAACACCCTTTCCCCTTCCTCTTCTTCCCTATATATAAGCATATTTTCTCATTCAGGAGAGTGTTTGAAGTGGCAAGATAGATGCAGTGACTATATGTGACTTTTTGATTGGCAAGACTTCAGTTCACACTAGTACACAAAATGTTTTTACAGGCGGTTGACAACGTATTTGCACTAGCGTTAGTGCGAGAGGCCAGTGAAAATGAGCCATTTCCACTGGCGGTTGGTTGAAAACCGCCAGTGGAAATAGATTTCTACAGGCGGTTCTCTTAAGGAACCGCCTGTAGAAATCTTGTCGAAAAACACCCAAAAATTGCAAAAAAATATTTTTAAAAAGGCAA
The DNA here is from genome assembly GCA_015844335.1 of Chrysopogon serrulatus. NCBI lineage: Eukaryota > Viridiplantae > Streptophyta > Magnoliopsida > Poales > Poaceae > Chrysopogon > Chrysopogon serrulatus. The sequence goes on from JADLZL010002048.1 coordinate 155,587, forward strand.
AAATATTTTTCGAACCGGGAGGCACCCGCCCGCATTTTTTCGCGTAAAATCGCGGCTGCGGACGCGAAGGGGGTTCGAACCCGCGACCTCGGCTTCGCGCGTATCCTCCTCTACCACTCCACCCACACGTCACTTGTGTCTAGATACCATTTTTGTTCCCCACATATTATACAAACCCGACGGTAAATTGAATATTTGAGGGTCTAAACGATTTCAAATGAAAAAGTGGTGAACTACAAAGTTTCATAACTTTTCGATATCTACAACTTTCATTTAGAGTGTTTCTCGATCCGAGGTCATTTGCAAAATTTGGATTTCAAATTTGAAAAATTGATTCGTAGTTTTCCATAAAAAGATGATTTCAAATGAAAAGGTTGTCAACTGCAAAGTTTCATAACTTTTCGAGATCTACAACTTTTATTTTGGGAGTTTCTCCATCCGAGGAAGTTTGAAAAACTCAAAAAATTAATTTCAAATTATTTCTCTTGGCGGATTTCTTAAGGAACCGCCGGTAGAAATAGATTTCTTGGCGGTTCCTTAAGAAATCCGCCCAGTAGAAATAACCCGATTTCTCTTGGCGGTTCCTTAAGAAAACCGCCCGGTAGAAATCGTATTATTTACCTGGCGGCTCCTTAAGAGAACCGCCTGGAAATAAGGGTCGATTTCTACATGCTGTTTTAAAGGAAAACCGCCAGTAGAAATAAAAACGCTAGTGTCAACACAAATGGTTTGTGTACTAGTGTCAATCGAGCCTCACACAATTTATTTTAGTGTAAGCATCCCTACAACCGTAGTTGTGAGTTCCAATTTTCCTCATCTTCCATTGTACTGCATTGTTTATGTTGCGTCGTCACCCATGTATGCAATTTTTGTCCTTTTTCTTTCACTTTCTTTATGTTTAGATAATTCACTACCAGAATGATGGAGAAATCACGAGTGTGAATGTAACAACCTGAAAAATTACACAACACAAAAATCCTAACTACAAAATTTTTCTTTAAATATCCCATGAATGATGAGTGTCATCTAGCAAACCAACCCTAGCCATGCATAGAAGGGAACCCAAGTAGGTCGTTATCATAGGCATGCAGGCTTGTCTCTTGAATATTGTTATCATTTCATGTAATCAACTCTAGCAAATAATAAATTAATATTTGCTTCATGACATGCACACGTGATTTGGCTCTTACTTGTTTTATGTGATGCTATAAAACTAACCATATTTATTAAAATACTTAATAAATAATTACCACAACCAATACTACAGATGAGATAATAATCTAAATTAAACCTATACTAAATATATTGCCATTACCATTCATATAGGATACTACCACTAAATAAATCCCAATATATATGGGAGGTGACCTTAACCTATGTCCTGGACCAGAATGGGTCATCAACAAAATTCCCAAACCCCTAATTACCTTGCTAAACAAAGTTAGTCACTAATTATACAAGAAAACCAAAATGAAAAGGGATAAGAAATAGAATGGAAATTGAAAAGGACCAAACCGGCCCGAGCAGCCCAAGACAGCCCACCAAGCTGCTCATCCTCACCCCGTTTTTTCCCTCGCCCCTTCCCCGCCTGGGCCGGCCGAGGAGACGCGCGCAGCAAGCCACAGCCGTCGCCCGATTTGGAAAACGGCCGGCCAATTCCGCCTCTACCCTAGACACCAACAGGCGGGGCCCACATGTCGGCGCCGTCCTGTTCTTCTTCTTCCATGGCTCGCCCTCCCTCGCGTCGCGACAGGCCGCGCAAGCGTGGACACCCTGTCTCTCCCACACCGTGCGCATGGTTTCTGGCCACCCTCGCTGACCCGCGGGACCCACGGGTCACGCGAATTGCGTGACCCCTCGCCCACGCGCGCTCGCCCATGCAAGCCGCTGCCATGCCGTGCCTCACCAGCTTGCCATCCCGTCTTGGCCGCCAAGCCAATTGGCGCTGCACACTGCCAATTGGAGCCCACACGAACACGGCGACAACCGCCTGAGCTCTCCTAGACCGCATGATCAACGCGAGCACGAGATCACCGTCCGCCCCACCATAGCAAGCTGCCCCCGCCTATAAAAGCCAGCACCAGCACCCCTAGGGTTCCCTAGCCACCCGCCGCCACCGGGTGGCCTTCACCAAACCCCGCCAAGCCATTCAGAGGAGAGAACGAGGGAGCAGCAAGGAGGGAGGAGCCACCGGAGCTGCGCCGAAGCCGCCGGAGCCGGAGACGACGTGCCGAACGGCTACAACAGCGCAGCTGCTCGGCTCGGCATGGCCTCATCTCGCCACGGCAACACCACGCCACTGCACCGCCATCCTATCTTCGCCACTACCACGGTGAGTGTTGCCACCACCTTTCCAACCCCACCCGCTTACGGCCATGGTGCTCCACCACCAGAGCGCGAAGGCCCGAGCCACCACCGGCTCTGGATTACACCGCACGCACTTGCACACTCGACCAGCCCCCTGCCCAACAGGCCAATGCCGTGACCACCACCGAGGAACCAAGACCGCCATGCCGTCACCGCAGCCACGACGAACCACGGCGAGCCGCCATTCTGATCAATACCAACCCCAAAACGCCCAACCAACCACCGATCTGTGATCGTCCTACCATGATGAGCGCAGTGCGCGCACCCGCGTCAATGACACCTTGGCTGAGCCCCGGACCCGTATCTCGCCGTCGCGGAGCGTCGCCGTGTCGTGCTTATGCTGCCGAATGCCGGCCACCTCGCTTCGTGTGGAAGAGTCGTCGAGCTCCGCCCTAACTTGCCGAATCAAGCCGAGGATCAGACACAGCATGATCACCACTCCCGTGACCCAGCCGCAGTAGCACCATGTCGTCGGAGCTCCGCCATAGCCGCCGCCGTGAAAACAGCGCCGCCGTGCTATATGGTCGTCGCCGGCTAGCCTAAAAGAGATCCAGGAGCACCAATTGACCGACTACGCCCTCAATTGAATGTGAGAAATGCCGCAGCCCCGCCCACGCATCGCGCCACCGCAACTGAGCCGCCGCCACCGAGGCTAGCCCCGCCGGAGCCACCTTGGTAGCCACCAAGCACCCTGCCTTGCTCGCCTGAGACCTACGGTGCTGATGCGTCCGCCAGAAGAAGCTATAACGCCGTTGCAGCATACCGGAGCCATGTCGCCGTCGCTCACTGTCATGGACTACCGCAGGACACCGTACTCTGGTCGCTGGAGAAGCCTAACTAGCAGCCCATCATGCTCGCTGAGTCAGGACAATGCTGCCGAGCCACTTGACGACACCCTAGCGACACCGGTGCCGGTTACATGAGCTCGCCGCCGGCAAAGCGCCGCCACTGTCGAACAGATGAGGAAACGAGAAGGAGAAGAAGGTGCCGTGCACCTGGTTCACGAGAACCAGATAGGGAAGAGAAGATGGACCTAGTCCACCATGCACCGTGCCTAAAGCCTATGGACCGGCACCAGTGCGTCCACCATGGACTGCCCCGCGTAGACTGAGCCCAGCCCAGAGACCAAATAGCCGACGTGGCATGCTCCTGTGCCGACATGTGGCGGGCCCGGCCCGGCCCAAGCCCAGCCCGCCAGGCTCATACTAGACCCCGATGATTTCATGATGACATCAGCAAGGTACTGTGGACCAACTAGAGACTGACACATGTCACCCCTTGGATTTATGGCCATTTTTCTTTTTCAGAAAAATACTGAACCAAATTCCTAAATTCATCTAAAATTGAGCTCTACGCAATGAGCCTATGTTTGAGTGCATTTGGATCTTTTCACAGTTTATTTGTTCTTTGTGCTATCTATAGGAGTCGCAACGCGACTATAATTGTGTCGTTTCAGAGTTGGAGGATCGAGTACGATCGTGACTACAACGAGGAATTGGGAGACGACCACTCCGAAGGTGCCACATTCCAACCACTTTTCAAAAACCTATTACGCATTGCTAATGAGTAGTATTGCTAGTGCTTTATTTACTGTTGATATCACCTGATTAGGGTTGCATGGTAGTTATTTCTTGATGCCCATTATCTTGACGCAACCTTGCCCCTGCTCATCCGCTGTTAGGCTAGACACACGTTGCTATTATGATTTTACTACGCTTTATATCTTGATGTGATGCGTGGTGGAAACTGATTTATATATGACTAAGGCACGTCGTGCCAACCTAAACCTGGTGGATGGTGAGTGTGTCGCATGTGTCTTGGGTGCGTGAAGGGTGAGGGTTGTGTCGACCGAGTTGGGATATACGATGAGCCTGTGGCGAGTCTTGCCGTATGATGTGACATGGGCATCCTATGAGATGAATACTTGTGGCGAGTATATGTGATGTGATGTGATGAGGTGGGATCCTGGGTGTGAGCCTTCCAGGGGCGGAGCCCAGGACAGGGGTGCTGTGGTGGCACGTAAAATGGTAAACATGATAAAGGTAGCTTGGTCAGCCCTAAGGACTTACTAGTATTCAAACTCACCGGGAATCCTTGCATCCCACTCACTCTCTTGTAATGGGAGAGACGGTTGGACTACTTGGTATGAGTGATGCCATTACTGCTAGGTTGTGGGGTGATAGGGTGGGCAGTATAGATGTCAGAAGTTCCTATACCGTTCTAGTTGGCGGTACCCTTTGGATGGGCCCGATCTTGCCCCCTGTTGGTATTTCTTATGCACAATTAAAATATGAAGGATTCCGCAAGCGCATAGAAAACCATTGTAGTATTTTACCGGGAGTATTCCAGGTATCGTTATTTATATTATACCACTGGGAAACAATGGATAAAGACATTGATAGTTCACCATCATGTATCTACTAACTTAATACACCAATTAGACTATAGTAGGGGTAAATGATAGATGATAGGAATTATGCATATATGACACACAGGAGAATTCTATAATAAAAGAGTAAATAGCTAAAGTGAGAGGACAACGGGAGAGTTCAAGGTTCCTAAATACTTCTCTATTATTGGGGTTCTATAATAACTAATTTATGGAAGGTAAAGCAATCACACAATAACACTTCGGGACATCAGAACACTAGTCATGGAAACGGGTGTGAAAGGACTAGGAAGCTCCGACTACGGTCCTACAAACACCAACCCTAACATGGTGGAATATGTCGGCCGTCAGGGCTGTCACCACCTGGGGCTACCACAACTATATGTTAGATTGGGTGTAACCTCAGGTAACCAATAGTCCAGACGCCATGTCTATACTACGAATTACTACTCTAGTTACACGTAATAATTAGAGCACTCGATACGAGCGGAGATCCTATGCTAAAGTATAACAACTATACTAGCCAATTAAATGTAATGCATAAAAGTAAATAGAGAAGATAAAATATATTAAAGCATAAATCTTACAAGAATAGATACAAAGATATACCAGAACTCTGAAGACTCCTCCGAAGACTCCTCTGGAACCCGGGCGTAGCGCCGCTCTCCCTAACTCTCAACTAGAACTAATCTACTACATTGGAAAGTCTAGCCCTAATTCTCTAGAGGTGAGAGGTCATCCATTCGAGGGACGCCTCTACATCTCCATAATAATGTGGTGCCCCCAAGGAGGGGGGTCTGCCTCTCTATTTATAGCCCGGTGGGATGAACGTGCGCCGTTGGATCAAACCGACTTGGGCAACGGTGGAGATGCAAACCCTAAGGTGGTAGGAGGCCCCCATCGAAGCGGGCCCCGAACGGGCTCGTGGGCGCCAGCCGGCCCCGAGGTGGGGCGGGTGGCCCCACCCTGTGGCAGGTGGGCCCCGCCCGGTGGGTCGCCTTCTCGTGTCTTCTAGAGTCTTCTAGTGTTGGTTTCGGTGTGGAATTGATATCTTTTGACTCTGGACTCCAAATAGGGCAAACCATATGTCCGTTTCGATTGTCTCGACGAGCTCTTCACAATGATGCATTCCAAATTATCATTTGAGATACTTTTATTCTGTGCAAAATTGGATATACCTGCAAAATGATCAAGAACAACACAACTCGTGGAACTCGTTAGAATCAAACCCTACAACTATGCTTTATGGTTGATATCATGTTATATTGAGCAATAGTTGATAGTATAAAATAGGCATTAAGGACCGTCAACAAGTTCTCCCAAGCTTAACCTTTGCTAGTCCCTAGCAAAGCTAATCTTAAAAATCATTATTGATATCCATATGTTCTTAGCAACTTTCTTTTGTGGCCCCTCAAAATATACCTGTATGCAGACAAAAATTCTCCTCTAGGTTTAAGCAAAACTGAGCTAACATTCAAACTTACTCATATTACCCTTGACCATGGAGCTTCTCAGCTTTTACTTGAGTCTTGAGCAATTGAAAGACAGAAAGATTCAGCTAAGCACTATGTCTCAAGCTCTTCATTTATCTATCATTCTAGAGTTTTTAGAGGTTTAAAAATAAAACTCAGAGCTTTCTTTGTATGACACTCTCATATCTCTCATTATATATGGTATTTGTGGATTCTCACTAAGGCAATAATGATGTTATGCCTTTCTTTTCTTCCTATAACTAAGGCTTATGTGGTGCTCATGGGTGTAGAGAAAATAAGAAAGAGCATACTTGCAATGTACATATTGTAAAGTCAAACAATGGATCCACAGAGAAATAAGTCATGCAATCGAATCAAAATGTGCAAATGTATGGATATGGTGAATATTTGGTGGAAGTGATGAAACCTAATTCTACCTTGCTCCCTGAAGACGTATCTCTCTTTTGAAACTTGGAACTTGGCTAGAGAGTATGAGCTATCTTATTCTTTTCTTTCTTTCTTCTTTCCCTCTCTCTTTTTTTAGGGAGGCGGGCATCTAAGTACCCATTGTTTTAATTTCTAACTCCCCCTTTTCTTATTTTTCTTTCCTTTTTTTTTTTAGAATAACTTTTGCATAGCTCACACCTCTTTTTGGCACTAAAGATTTTTAAGAGATAGCAACAAGAACTTGGAGCATTTATTTGGTGGCTATCCTATAGAAATATTTTTTTTTGTGTTTACTCCCTAGTGTAGGAGTAAAACATTTTTGGATGGACGGAATGGAATGGCATGTTGTTCCAATGTAGAGTAGTGCATATGTAGGTGGAGTGTAAGTGGATCTTGATTCAAGAGTATGACAAATCTCTCATAAGGGTCACAAAGGTTGACAAAACTCAATGCAAGATAAGCAGCATATATGTGGAAGTTTATCTAGCCTATCTTGTCATGTTTGGCTTTGGTAGGAATGTAAGCTTTGTCATACAAGAGCTCATCATGTAAGGTTTTGCATTTTTCAAAAGAAATCTCCAGAACTCTAGTGTCACTTAGAACAAGATAAACAGTAGCTCAAACTTTTTTCAATCATATCAATCAATCACCTAGACTTAGCTCAAGCATATGCAACCCACAAGTTTCAGGCTCAAAGTAAATCTTCATGTCAAAACAGTCTAAGCTAAAACATAGGAAAACTTAAGTCTAGCAACTAGGCACTTTGAGAGCGACCACTTTTATCCTTTAAGATCATCTCTAGAGCTTTCCTATTTATTGACTCATAACTAGATACTTATTTTTATTTGGTTTTACATTTTAAAGACTCACAAAGACTATAATTTTTGGTATTTTTATGACTATAAGACAAATCGATAATCACATAGGTATACTTACCTGATAACTAGGGGATGCTCTCTCCCAAGCTGGATGTTGTCATAGTTGAGCGTTGAAGCTGAGTGGTCCTCACAGAGGAGCTCATGTTTGTAAGAGCAAGTGTTGCCAGGAATACTTCAATCTCATCACCCATAAAGTTACTTCCTTCACATAGAGGTTAGCTGTATATCGGAAAGATATTCTTCGAGTGATGAGGATGAAGATACATAGGTGAGCTGGCTCTTGGAGTCATCCTGTAGAAAGCTCTCACAAAACACCAAAACTCGTGAAATGGTATTAGGATAAAAAGTTAATGATTAGCCATTTTTAGAGGATTGGGTGTTGTGGAGGTTTTAAAATATTTTTATGATAGCAGTATTACAGCAGGATGCTCAGTTAATATTTTTGGATTTTATGGGTTTATATGCAGAAAGTACACACGCATGATATATATTTTTATTCTGTAGGCCACCACAGTGAGCACTCCTATAGTTTTTATACCACATGAGTTTTACATGGGGCTTTAAGTTTTTTTAAGATGCATGAATGCAGCCTAATGCATACCTATTTATTTTTGTTGTTTTGTATGCAATACTAATATAGAAAAGTAAACATGCTGAAGAGAAAATAAATTATGCAATGCAAGAAAGTAAATATGGATAACTACCGTTGTTACCTCACGGCGAGGGTTCGACATTTTGAGTCCTCCGAACTGGACTCCTTGCAGTAGTTCATTAATCGAGTACTTTGGTTTGCTCCTAAGGATGAGGATTGAGGTGGTGTCTCCACTAGTGGCGCTTCCAATGGTGGTGCTACCTTCTTCCTTTCTTTTTGTTAGTATCTCGAAGCCACTCTTATGTGCATTATTGTCATTGGTTGAGAGCTTCCACTTGTAGAATTTGGGGAATCTTCCCACACTTTGTTTGAAGTGTGTTCTGCTCATAAAGACAAGGTAGAGATCAAGTGCATGGGCTTTATTGGTGGGAAAACACAAATAGAACTAGAAATTTATTCATTCTCTAACCTTAGGCACAATAAGATTGATATCTTTTCACATTGTTCATTTACATCTTGGGTGAGAATATCAAAAGTATAAATATAGCATTTAAGCTTATGAGATAAAGGAGTGGAGTTACTTAACCTATGGAAGGGTTGTTCATCTTTATAAGTTATCAAGATTAACATGATGACTACTATCTTCCAAAAATAAGATATATCATATTTGGGCTCATTTGGTTAAGATTGAGATCAAGAGAATGGTGTTATGATGTGTACTCCAAGATCAAGAGGAAATGATGACCACTTACCTTTAAGATGTTACCTTTATTACTGGAGCATGATGACACCATATGGTAGAAGGTAGATAAATTTCAATGGTCTTTTCCTTCCTTGCATCTTGAGTTATTTATTAGCATCTTGTTTCATATGTTGTACTCCTTTCTCACTCTTCCAAACTGTTTCTCTTATTATTTCCTCTCTGCAAGAGATTAGTAGACAACACATACCGAAGAAGAAATATACTATTTATTTAAAGTATGGATAGTGTTTGCCAAGGAGTTAAAGATTAACTTATAGCTCATGTTTTTAAAATGATTTCACCATTATTTCAAATTTTCCAAACAAGGTTAATGCAAAGATATAAATTTGAAGAATACCGCTAACCTTGATTTGATTCTATGAAGTCTCCTAATATGATTTAAATATATTTATAGAGGAGAGGATAGTCTATACAACCAAATTCTTATACAAATATGCTTTGATGTTATAATGTTTAAATAATATTCTGAAGCATACTTATAATAGAGTAAGAAAGTTCAAAAGACTAAAGATATAGATTCAAATAGAACCAAGAATATGTAGGTGAACCAAAAGAGTATTTTATTTGTTTTAAGTTTTAGCATGACATGAGGTCAGGGTAACCAAGACAATTAGCAACATAGTATAAAATGTTGAATGTAGTTTAAAGCTGTATGAGGCTTGGGTAAACATACCTTATGTCTTGTAGGGGGATTGGTCCACTATCATGGTGAAGTGTAGAAGGTGTTGAAGTGCTCTTTCATCCATTTCTTTCTATCTTAGTCCTTTCTATACACTTGTTCTCCTTTCTTTTTGTTTTGAACCATGATTAGACATTTGTTCTTTCTTTCCTGCATAAATGTTAGTGGACACATACCTGAAGGATTGCAACAAGTTTAAAATGTGGGTTATGGTCCATATAATTTATGTGAATTTTATCTATGCTAATAAAAGGATGGACTTTTAGGATTACTTTAGCATAGATTTCTTCTAACAAATTTTGCTGGTGGCTACACTTTTATATGGTTCAAGGCAAAGGTAACTTGCAACAAGAGATTGAGTGAATAAACTTTGATACTCACAGTCCTATCATGGAGAATGAGCTGTGTCTTCCTTTTGTGCAAAGTTATTGGACTTCATCACACGCATTGATTCATCTCTGATGTGAGTTCATCTCTTGACTTACCCGAATTGAATTTGATAGTTTCCTGCATGGGTTAGTCCAACAAAATATCCAATGTCTACTACAACAATTTCTAGTTCAATAACTAAACCAAACTCCATGTCTAGTTTTAGTTAAGGAAGGCATTTTAACCTAAGCACCACGCTTAATTTAAAAGCCTATAAAAGTATTTCGAGTACTTCCAAACCAAAATTCACTATAGCAAACAAAGGTAGCATGGGAGCACATAGAGATTTACTCAAAGAGGTGAAAGCATGATCATGTATGGTGAGAATATTTTTTTTTCATTTTTGAGTAGAGATGTAAGTAACATGCATATATGCAAGGAACTAGTTATGGATTTGATATGAGATGGAGTAGATGCATGGATTATTCAAAGTAAATATGCAATAGAATGCAACAGGATAACTACTCATCAAATTTAAAGTCTATGAGCAAGACTTTCTCACCTTTCTTGATCATACTTACCATGAATCACAATGGTATTTGTGATGAAAAGAAGCATCTTTATTCATCACATGTGATGAACTTTGAATTCATGTGATGATGACTTTTCTTTTTCAATCTATACATGGTTAGAATAATATATGTAAATATTTATACATACCCGTGAGATGGCAGGGCTTCATTGTTGATGGATCATGAATGTTTGGGCACCCTGGGTTCTCTAAAATCTCTCATGTCTTATTCTTGTGGAATTTCACCGAAAGGTTGAAACGGATGATATCCTATTTATTCCACAACTCAACAAGACAGGCGTAATCCTACTAAAGCTAGTGGCAGACTAGATTAGCAGATATCAAGATCATTACCAAAATCTTTACGCCAATTGTTTTCCCGGCAACGGCGCCAAAAATACTTGTTGGTATTTCTTATGCACAATTAAAATATGAAGGATTCCGCAAGCGCACAGAAAACCATTGTAGCATTTTACCGGGAGTATTTCAGGTATCGTTATTTATATTATACCACTGGGAAATAATGGATAAAGACATTGATAGTTCACCATCATGTATCTACTAACTTAATACACCAATTAGACTATAGTAGGGGTAAATGATAGATGATAGAAATTATGCATATATGACACACACTGGAGAATTCTATAATAAAAGAGTAAATAGCTAAAGTGAGAGGACAACGGGAGAGTTCAAGGTTCCTAAATACTTCTCTATTACTGGGGTTCTATAATAACTAATTTATGGAAGGTAAAGCAATCACACAATAACACTTCGGGACATCAGAACACTAGTCACGGAAACGGGTGTGAAAGGACTAGGAAGCTCTGACTACGGTCCTACAAACACCAACCCTAACATGGTGGAATACGTCGTCCGTCAGGGCTGTCACCACCTGGGGCTACCACAACTATATGTTGGATTGGGTGTAACCTCAGGTAACCAATAGTCTAGACGCCATGTCTATACTACGAATTACTACTCTAGTCACACGTAATAATTAGAGCACTCGATACGAGCGGAGATCCTATGCTAAAGTATAACAACTATACTAGCCAATCAAATGTAATGCATAAAAGTAAATAGAGAAGATAAAATATATTAAAACATAAGTCTTACAAGAATAGATACAAAGATATACCAGAACTCTGACGACTCCTCCGAAGACTCCTCTGGAACCCGGGCGTAGCGCCGCTCTCCCTAACTCTCAACTAGAACTAATCTACTACATTGGAAAGTCTAGCCTTAATTCTCTAGAGGTGAGAGGTCATCCATTTGAGGGACGCCTCTATATCTCCATAATAATGTGGTGCCCCCAGGGAAGGGGGTCTGCCTCTTTATTTATAGCCCGATGGGATGAACGTGCGCCATTGGATCAAACCGATTTGGGCAACGGTGGAGATGCAAACCCTAAGGCGGTAGGAGCCGTCCATCGAAGCGGGCCCCGAACGGGCTCTGTGGAGCGCTGGCTGGCCCCGAGGTGGGGCCGGGCGGCCCCACCCTATGGTAGGTGGGCCCCGCCTTCGGTGGGTCCCCTTCTCGTGTCTTCTAGAGTCTTCTAGTGTTGATTTCGATGTGGAATTGATATCTTTTGACTCCGGACTCCAAATAGGGTAAACCATATGTCCGTTTCGATCGTCTCGACGAGCTCTTCACAATGATGCATTCCAAATTATCATTTGAGATACTTTTAGTCTGTGAAAAATTGGATATACCTACAAAATGATCAAGAACAACACAACTCGTGGAACTCGTTAGAATCAAACCCTACAACTATGCTTTATGGTTGATATCATGTTATATTGAGCAATAGTTGATAGTATAAAATAGGCATTAAGGACCGTCAACACTCTCCCAGTCTTAGCGTGCCGGTTCGCCAGGGTGACCCAGGGCTAAGTGGTAGGATGGCATTAGTCTATCAAGCAAGCAGCCGGAATCTGCCTAGATACGGCCATGTCGAGGATGGCTATCTTGTGGGTATGTGAAACCTCTGCGGAGTGTTATGGTTGATCGATCGATACATAAACCGACTTGTTGGCTATGGACCTTTCCTAGGACCTGCTTCACTAGATAGGAGATGTGTCATTCCTTTCTCCCCCATGTTGTGAGATAGAGCCGGTCGTGGACCGTTGAGGCAGGTCGAGCGGGAGTTGGCTTGTCGACATGAGTGAGATGAGATGTGGTGGATGAGGTAGATGGGGTGGTAATTGATGAATGGATGGATGCTGTGTGTATGTGGTGTTATATATGACAACTATTGCATAGGAAACCACAGCCACATATAGGTCCTTTTGATATAGCCTTATTGCATCCAGTTCCGCAAAGCATAGGGTGGAAATGTGGCCAGTACATATCGTACTGATACTTTGGCACACAGGATTTGAGGAAGCTTACAACTCCGAAGAGTATGACGGTTAAGGGTTTCGTCGCTACGCTCAAGCCGTTGGATATAAGACGTTTCCGCACCCCCAAGCTGTTCCAGTTGATGATGCTCTATGATTCGCGTCTGTTAGCGTTGTAATAAGTTATTGTAAACCTTACTATTTGCACTCTATTTACGTTGTATGGATTTGGTATTCGACTGAAATTTGGGTAATATGATTTAAAAAGTCATGTTACATTTCAGCTGTGTGCCCCTTCGTGGAAAATCGGGTCGTTTCAGCGAAGCTGCCAAAATTGCCCATGTATGTGTGGTTATGATCCCTGGCCAAAATATTCTAGCGAACTTACAAAATAAATTGTGCTTTTGGCAGATATTTAAACAATCAAGCCTGAACTATTTACATAATTTTAGTTCCATATTTGAATGTCAATGACAGTCTGTCCATCTCTCTTTTTTCCTTTGTTTTATTTTTGCATAATATTACTATGACGTGACAATGGATCCAACTATCCAAGCACTTTAATTATTTGAGATGCTTCAATGCACCTTTTTTCATATGGTTTACATTAATCAATAGTTGTTACATAAAAAATAAATTTACCAAGTATTAGATATATTCAATAATTTTTTTCTTTGTTCATCTAAAATTAATAAAAAAAAATACTTTTCTAATTCCGGCAACAGCGTGCGGGGAATCTATCTAGTTAGCTAAATAGTGCATGAGCCCTACAAGTGAAAATCTTTATCCCTAAGGATAGTGTAGCTCTTTTTCTTGTGTATGGTATGAACCTCAGCAACACGGATACGTCGCTGACAGCACGTATCGCGTATCCGATACGTATCGGATACGGATACACATCGGACACGTCACGGATACGTATCAGAGAAGTATCCGATTTTTTTTATTTTTTCACGAATATTGGATACGTCGCCAGATACGTATCGGCCTTGCCGATACAGCTCCCTTTATCCCTCTGTCTCGTATTCCCGCGCTAGCCTTCGATGCCCGCACGGCTGTACGTACGCCCGCGCCTCGCACTGCATCCCTGCTCGCCGGCCGTCGGCCGCCGGCGACGAGCCTCCGCCTCCGCTCGCCGGTGATGAGCCACCGTCCCAGCTCACCGTCCGCAAGCGACGAGTTCCTGCCCCTGACGTGGATCTAAGGTCCAGCAAAAGCCAGTGAGGAGCGGATGCCTGCGGGCCACGGCGAGGAGCAGACGCCTGCAGGGTGCGGCCATCTTCCCGAGCGCCTCCTCTGTTCCTCCCGTCGAGCTGCAGCAACAGCAGCGCCTCCTCTGTTCCTCTGCGCCAGCAAGAAGATAAGATGGGATACACATTTTTCTACTTGTCTCCCTCCTATTCACTTGTTGCATTGCACCTTTTCTTTATACTATTTTATATGCCAACTCCACTACCGTGGCATTATTATTTGAGAGTTGAGGGTACTCCAGATTTGTCGTGTTGTAATAATAGTACACTTAGTTAATTGCAATGTTTTATTGTTATTAGTTTTAAATTAAGAAGACCTGTACTATTATTATTATTATTATTATTATTATTATTATTATTATTATTATTATTATTATTATTATTATTATTATTATTATATTTTATTTTTAAATAGTAAACGTATCCGCGTATCGGACTTTTTAGGAAATTGCCGTATCCGCGTATCCGTATCTTTCCGATACCGATACACGTATCCGTATCCGTCTTTGCTTAGGTATGAACGATAGAACATAAAGTTACATATGCTAAACTATTAACATAAGAACTTTGCTCTAGTTCATCACCAAATTGATAAAGTGGAAACAAGATCGTACCAAAACTTAGATGTTCTTGCTCTCTAACTACAAATCATGGCCTAGCTCCAAAAGACTACTAAAAGGGAAAGAGTACAAGTGTAGAGAGAGAAATGGCTCAAATATGGTGTGTATGAAGGCGAGAGCCTCTCCCTCCTATTTATAGCTAGCTAATGACGATTTGCGAGGAATATTCATCGCATGCCTGCATGCAACCATCCTGGAGAAGCCACCAGGGATTGCCACGAGGAGGTTAGAGGTGAAAGGAGCTCCTGGCCTAGGTGGCGCCTCCCCCTGCCACCTTCACGTGGTCAGTTGTGGAGTGGACCTGGGCCAGGTCCTCAACAGTGGTTGGCCTTGATTTGTAGTGTATGTGGGCTTCTCTTCTCATTTGCGCATATAGGTTCTGCATTACGCTTTCTAGGTTGAGCGTTCTTGACTATAATTTCACCATAATCAAGCATGTGCCTACAAAACAATGTTCTTTAAATACATGTGAAAATATGTAAATGTGAACATATGTGTGCATGTCATCTTTAGTTCTCCTTTGTTTAGATCTTATTTGGTGGTCGGATTTGGTCGATAAGAACTGCCAACACACGCCCCAATGTGGTCCCTCCCAGGCGTATGGGGTTTCAGGTCTCAAGAGAGGTCACCGGCGTGTCTTGCGTATCGCGCTCCCAGCAAGGCTCTTTGGCTGATGTGTCTTGCATATTGTGCCCATCGCTAGAGGCACAAGGTCCGGGTATCGGGTGGGGACATCCCAAGGCACCGACCGACCTAAAGTCAGCTATGCACTACATCAAGCAAGCTAGCTCCTTACCGGTGTACTGACCCCACTCAGCGTCGGCATACTGCTTCTACTTCCTTTTAATAAAACACGCGCCATGAGGGCCCGTTGACGAAGAAAAAAAATATCATATGAATTGTTGTCATTGAATGTCGGTTCTTCTATATATGCACAAATTCAGAACACTAGCGAGTGTGAGGTTGGCACAACCAAGTCGCATTAATTATGGCTCTAGGTGATGGCATTGCTATTCCCTCCATCTCAAATTGTAAGTCATTCTAATTTTCTTGAAGAATCAAAGAATCTTAAGTTTGATCAAATTTATATAATAAAATAATATTTATGATACCAAATAAGTATCATTAGATTTTTCATTAATTATATTTTTAAAATTAAAGTTGGAAGCCTTAGGTATGCTACTGCCAATGTTGATGACATGTGGCGCATATGTTTTTTTTAAACAAAAGGAATAATCACTACTTTTCAGAAAGCAAACGCCGATACACCACTAGGAGAACCAGCGTTCCAAGGAAAGTAAAACCACAACCTAAGCCTATTACAAATTTTAAACTTCCATGATTTCCGAGCTCAACACTTCACTTTGCTTAATGCTTCAGCCAGTTCATGACCTCCCCATTAAATGTCTCCATGCGCTCTTGTTTGCTTCCTTCAGCAGCATGCTCCATTTCTACGGGTAGGATAACACAAGATATACTACAGCAGTTGATATGGTCAGTAGGTTTGGAGACTAGATTGTGGTTGCACCCCAAGTAGATGAAGTAGAACCTAGTCAAGTTTAACCAGAAGTGGGTCCAACTGCATGTTGCTCTAGGTATATTTCCTTAAAAGGAATTCCCACCAAATCCAAGAGATTGAAGTCACTTGCAAGAATCCAATCCTTGAAGTGTCAGAGTTGAGTAGCCAAGTTATGAATGCTAGTTTCCTTGTGGAGGCTACTAGTCCATAGACATTAGTGAGGTGGAAAGATTGGTTGTCAACTTTGCTATTGAGCTTGACAGTAATGTCCCAAGCATTCATCTAGATACCACCTTGACACACAACCAAAACACATGACACATGCACAGTTTGGATTCACTTATTCCACCTTGAAATTAGAGAGGATTGAGGAATATTTGAACTAATTTTCCCTCCAAAACCCTCCAATCTTCAAGTGGAATAATGGATCCAAAGGAGCCCTGGCATATATACCATGAGACATTATGGTTTTTTCCATTATTTAATAATAGCACATCAAAGTTCTTATAACATTTGGCTATATCAAAGGTAAATTTGGTCTCAACTAGCCAATTTTCTTTAATCGGCTTTAAAGACGGCCGGCAACTGCATGTGCCTTGGCCCAGTAAGGCCAGTCTCAGTGGGGTTTCATAGAGAGTGTCATGTACATTAAATGAGATGCCATGTCGGTAGAAAACTACTTTTTTTGCATGAAACTAGAGGAAAGAGAAAAGAAAAAGTTTCATCCCCACGACACGACCTGGACGGTGTTTCCAACACCGTGAAACCAGAACGAAACTCCACCGAGAATCCAAAATTGTTTCATCCGTCGGACCAACAGTCGCGTGCGAGAGAGCGACGCCGCCGCAGCGGGTGAGCACGTCCGCTTTTGCCGGCGACGTGAGCTGACCGCGGCGTGGGTGGCCACGAGCCCCGCTGACGCGCGCGGGCTCCGCCGCTACAGCGGGCGCGCGGCGCCCGCCGCTGGCCGGCGTGAAACCCGCGCGAAGCGGGCACCGGGCGGTTAAGTTACCGGGATCGGGCGCGAGCCCGCTGCGAGTGGGCGCTGGGGCGGTTGCCGCCGCGAGCAGGCGCGGCGGGGGCGGTGGCGTTACGCCGACGCGGCCGGACGGCAGCGCGCGGGAAACTCTTCCGCCACCGCGGAGCGATCCGTTGCGCGCCCGGCTATCAGCGCGTTCGGCCCTTAGGCGCGCACGACTCCCCGCCGGACCGCCCGCGTGCGGCTTCGAATCGGCTGAACGCCGGCGCGGCGAAACCCGCCGCGAGTTCTGGCGTGCGCGAGAACGCCCGCTCCAGCGGCGCCATGGCTCCGCCAAGGCATGTGGGCGTGAGCGCACGCTGGCCACGCCCGCGAGGCTGTCCCGCCCACGCGCGCGAGCTCCGCCGCCGCAAGGCCGTTCATGAGCTCCTCCGCCCGCGTGGTCCGGCTGCCGCGCGAGAACACCGGCCTTCCTGCTCTGTGCGAACGCTCGGGGAACAGGAGGATTTGGGGAAAAGATTGGGATAGATGGGACCCACGAAATGTAAAATAGTCTATGAAACAGTGCAATGAAACTTTGCATTGAGAAAAAGCCTCATTTCATAAGAAAGTTTCATACGTTGGAAATCGGGAGGTGAAACTTCCCATTGAGATTGGCCTAAGGCATGGCATAGCAAGCCACGAGTAAGAAAGCGGGTCATGTCGTGCCAGCCCACTGGCACATCAGTATAGTGTATGTAGTTGGGTCTTGGATGCTAGACATAATTATAGGCTACGCAATCTGATTGATAAAAAAAGACTGATCTGGCCCAATATGTTTGCCGGGCTGGGCTTGTGCTGAGATTTTTTGTCTCAGACTTGATTCGGGTACTCGTATTTTTCTAGTTTTATTCTAGGATTTAAGGCGTTATTCTTTTAGTGGTAGGTGACGTGCCCGTCGACAGCGAGGTGTAACACCCCAGGTGTTGTTTTGCACTAATGTACTAACATTATATGTCATGAGCATCATTCCATCATCACATAAGCATAAGCATGTCAAGTAATTATGCCCTTCTTTGTGTTTTGCTACCTAGTTGCTATTTCATGCTTGTGAGTGCTTGCTAATATAATGTCATGACATGTATGATTGTCCTTTGAGCTTTACAAATAGCTTAACTATACTTAGGATACCTAATGGAATAATGTTTATGTTGATCATTTTATCTAATTAAGCTTCTAAGTCATGGTTGGACCTAGGTGACTCTCTAGGACTGATTTGTTTGACTGTTTAAAATGTGTAACCTAGAGACTTTGCATGGCTGAGCACCCTCAATCAAAGTTGTAGAGAATTTTATAAAGAACAAACTTTATTTAAGGGTCAAGTCTTAGAAATATACAGAATATGCTCAAAAATGCCTCACTATTCAGAGTTCTAGTGCTGGAATTCATCCTAATCATCCATCCTTTGTATTCTTTTACAAATACCACCACCAGCACCCCTCTCCCTCTCAAACACTTCTTCCTCTTCTCCACCAGCAAAGCAGCAGCCCCTCCTCTCCCTCCTTCCAGCCATGGCACCTTCCCTTCTCTTCCTCACCATGGAGCACACCCCCCTCCTCTTGCTGCAAGCAAGGCGCCCCCCCCCCATCTCTCATTTCAGCCACCGGAGAAAGAAAGGAGAAGGGGAAAAGAGAGGAGAAGAAGGTGAGGAAGAAGAGGAAAGGGAGGAGGACGTCTAGCCCCTGCTGGAGGACGACGGCGACGTGCTGCTGCCCTTCCCCACGCCCTCAACCTCACTGGAGAAGATGAGGACAGCCCCAAGTCATCTCCTCCAAACCCTAGCCATGGAGGAGCCCCATCTCGATCTCCTTCCTTACTGCATCCCTGGCCAAGATGATAGTGTTGGAGCACCCCAAGACCATGGTGAGCAAGCCCCAACCCATCTCCCTCACTTCCCCCAACCCTAGCAAGCATCTCCATGAAAGCCCCCTTTGCTTGTGTGCTGATTTGGACTGCTAGAACAGTTTTGGTAGCAATGATGTTTATGTGGTGATAATGTTGTTTTCTGTGGATGTGGTCAATACAAAAGTTGTATCTAACTTCTTTATCTTACTTGTCCTAAAATTTCATGACCATAGGACTGATGGTTTAGGAGTTATGGATTATTCAAATTTGCTATCAGGATTTGCATGTCCTCTGGACAGATCTGAATGTATGGTTTGTTTGAGTTGTGTACTTGTGGGATCATGCCTTGGAGATAATATAATATGTGTAGTACTTTTGTTAAGCTTTCTAAAATGTCTAAGTACACTACTTTTGGTGGGCTAAATCTCTAGTTATGAGCTTGGAAAGTGGAGTGACTGAATCTGTCCAAGTCTGGACAGAATTGTGTTTTAGTATGGTTTGGCCTTTTAAATGTGTGAATTAGCCTTGGACAATATAAGAGAGTTGTAGACAATTACCTAAGCTTTCTAGAAAGTCTATGTTTACCCCTTTTTGATGTATATAACTCCAACTATGGTCTAAAGAAGTGACTGAGCTACTGCTGTCCTGAAATTTCAGATCTTGCAATTGCATAATATTAGCTATGTCCATGTTTTCATTTGAGTATGTTTCCTATATGTAAGAATGTGACATGAGCTTCCTTACTTTTGCATAATACTGTTGTGACCTATGGATGCTTAACATGACCATGTATTTACTGAAAGTATTGGGTTTTAGATTTAAGTTGCTCTCACATGCTTAATAGCAATGAGGATTTATCTTTTACATAGAGATTGATATATTTATTGAAATGCTATGGAATTTTAACAATAGACTATTGGGAGTATATATGTGCTACTATAATTTTATTATAATTTACTGTGCACTTTTGATATGTGTTCCATATATGCTCCCTATTCCACCTAGTTATATAAATGAATAGAAAAGGGTATAAAATAATTTATTTAAGAGTGGCCACTATGTTTTCTAGTGTTTATCTAATATATGCCAACTGTTGGTAACATTGGTTGCACCCAAATTAGTGCTTGAAACATGAGTGAAATATTATTTGCTCTATTTATTCCTTTTGGATGCTTTCTAGATAGTTTCTAGAGCTTTGATGATTGCACCTTGTTAATTATGCTTGATGTAAAACTTGTCTATAACAAAGTTGTAGATAACCTACATATCTAGCTTGTGTTCAATTTTCATAGCTATTGCTTTTATAGTTTGTGAGTTATGGCTTTGAATCCTATTTAAGTTCAGAAATCGAGATAAATGCTTAGCCATGCTTAGACCGGTAGAAGCCGGGTGATTCTCTGTCATCCGTGAGATATAGGTTGTTACTTCTCTGGTCACGGTTGGCTATATGTGCTATCGTGGAAAAAGAACCAAGTGTTAAAATAAAAAGAAGAGGCGGCAGGGACAAGTGGACTCAATGCGAGTCGATTAAGGACTGGACGCGTTGTTTCACTCTTGGTCATGTTGAACGCAGCCCAACACATAGTTGGCCCGGCTCTGTGTGCCAAGTGGCCGCGAAGCTCGGTAGCTCAACTCAAGACGGGAACGCGGGCGGCGGTTGGGCAATTCGCGGGATAGTAGCGGCATACTAGACCAAGGGCAAACATGTCTAACTGATCCTGGCGTCGTCCTTGGGTTAGCATGGTTTGAACATCCTGGCTATTCGACTTTACGGTTTTGCCGACGTGATAACCGGGCCCGAGCCTGAGTTGTACCAAGAGTAACCTAAGACGACCCTAGCTAGGTCATGCGGGTGTGTGTTGGGAATACCCCCTGAGCTCAGTTGAAATCGATTCGAATCGCCGTCTCTCCCGGATAGGGAGAACTTGACCTTGCCTGGCACCGTAGAACTCACTAAATAATGATGGTTCTAAAATGATGATGATGATGATTATGATGATAGCTGTACTAAACTGGCTATGGTTATTAATGCGTGTTATAATAATGTGATTGTTTAGTACAGGGGCTAATCTAGATGAAAGGTTGATGAATAATAATCTGCTGCTAGTATAATAAAATATTGCTCTCATATATTATGCTTTTATGCAAAATATTGTCAAGCTAGCCCCAACTACATGAAGCCTTGCATACTCCTTGGTGTCACTTTATTTTTGGTTTATGACGGGTAAGTCTAGTCGAAAGTACATTCTCGTACTCGGGGTTTATTCCTACTTGTTGCAGGTTGTGATGTATCATGGCTCTTTGCCAAAAAATTGGATGGCTCCTACCATAGCGGTGGATTATGATCATGGGCATGATCCTTCTTATATCTCTTGTCTCTATTGCTTTTGTTGGAATTAACCTTAGTACTGGCATATATTTGAAATTGATTTCAATTACTTTGTTTTCGCTACTTTTGAACTTATGTTGTAATAATTATTTTGCACTCGATGTATATTGAACTACTTGTGAAAAAAATGTAACAAGTGATTTGTTTTGTTGAATCAGTACGATCTTGGCTTATATGTTGGTTGGTTTGAAGTTCTTCATGATTTGGTGGACTACCGGGATTATATGGGCTCAAGTGTGAAAATTTAGTCACTTCGGTGATTGTTTTTATACTTGTGCTCTTATAATTTGAACAGTTACATTACAGTTTGGTATCGAGCAAGATTCAACATTAAACATATCATTTGTGTATTTAAAATAAAAGCTTTTATTTACAAAAGACTAGTTTTGATAAAACTACTAGCTACATATATGGAGGTTTGTTGAAATCTAAATTTGAAAACTTAATTATGCCAGTGGTCAAATCCAGTTATGCCCAAATAAGGACTTTTAGGTGGCTTATATAAGTACAAACTTGGGGGTTTTAAATTTTGCATCTACGCCCAAGCCAAGGTATGTATGTTTGATGACCGCACTACAGCTACCCTGTGGTCAAATGGTGGAGGTAGCCCACATATATGAATTAGCCATATGTGTGCATTAGAATGATGAGATGTGAGAGCATGATCGTCCAACCGGCGGTCTAGGGAAGTGCTAGATTGTGATACTGGAATAATTATCATGTCAAAACCATGCAATTATGAAAGTATTTAATTGTGGGTATATCTGTCGATTAGTTGTGATACTGAAGTATGTATGTGGGGACATGCATACGGAAAGTATTTAGTTTCTTGCTTTCCTTGAATTTTGTTGTTTGTGCTATATTGTGGGAATTGTTGGGCTGCAATGAAGTCTTCTGCAGGTACGCTAACCATGAATGCGTAGAGTAAATATGCATGACGACTAATTATATACCGAGAGTGCGTGTTATGCCACCGACATAGAACGTGATTGCCACCTCAGGTTGGCAAATCTGTGAGGGCGAATAGAACGAAGCATGCATCTTCATGGTTGTTGCTTTATACATAACCTTCTCCTCCTCTCACCCTTGTTTCCAATAACAAGTAACTTGTTACTTGCCTTTCCTGTATGAAGTTAGATGATAATACTGTTATCTATGTTGCTTGAATTAAAATTTGAAGATAGAGTGTACATAGCTTTGCATGGTATGTTTGCTTTCTATGGAATTGCATAACAAGTTGGTAGTGGCTGAAAATCTAATCTTTTAAAACTAAAACATGTAGTGATACCTTGATAGAAGTTGATACCTGCTCATTTGAATATAATATCATGTTCTCTCTTTCAAGTTATCTTCACATTAGTCCATTGCTATATGTATGTGAAAGCTTGTTAGTGAATGAGTGTGTAGATGTTGTCTTATGATGCTTCTAATATCGATTAACTAAGCAAAAATATTGCTTAGTTTTTATAGAAAGAGTTGAGGTTACAAACTTGATCTTTGGTGTTCTTTAGTTTTTGTCTAGTGGCGAATATTTTGCTTCATCAAACTTTTGCAAAATTACTTGGATCTTACTTAAATAATTAGAACCCCCATGAACCTCACCTCTCATCCATAGCCGCCACCACCATGGATAGGGTCGAGCTCACCACAGCCCATGCATGTCACATCCGTGAAGAAGCTTCCTTACATCACTAGAAAGCTATAGGAACAAACCCCCACTCGATTCGAGTCCGGATGCCTAAGAATCGATCCCAACAAGTTTGCAATGATGTGCTGAAAAACTGTAGATTTCATGATTCTGTTAGGGAGGGGTGTTTCATGTTGTAGATGGTATTTTCTAGAAAATATTATAATATAAATGTTGTAGATAATTTAGTCATCTATACTGTCCATAAATTTCATGATTTTATCCCATCAGGTTTGGGAGCTATGAATTTTAGAGTTCACTGTCAGGTTCGGATTGCATGCTGGGCAGATCTGAAGTTTTGTGTAATTCAACCATGTTAACTTCAAAACTAGCTATTGTGGATAACTAGGAAGTTTTAGTGTTTTTCATAAGCTTTCCAAATTGTTAAAGAACAACAATTTTGGATGGCTAGAATTCCAGCTATGAGTTTGTAAAGCGGAAAGACAAAATCTATCCAAACCTAGCCAGAGAATGTCTCCTTTGTGTTGTTTACCCTTGCTAGCTGTAGAATTATCTTAATATGATAATAAGAAAGTTTTATACAACTTGATAATCTTTCTATCAAGTTAAGAATCACACTCATTGGATCTCTAAAACACTAGTTATGTATCTCTAAAGTTATGTCAGTTTTCTGTCCAAGTGGTGCAAATCTAAAATACTGATATGTTTGGTCTTGTTAACTTATGGAATAATTTTTGATATGAATAACTAAGTTGGGGTAAACTCCCTAAGCCTTCAAAAAAATTTAGGATCATCTTTGTTTGATGCCTACAGCTCTAGTTTCGATTGAAATGCACATGCTTGCTGTGTTACTATATGTCTTGGTGGTGTAGAGCTGTATGATAGTGTTTTTTTTATTCTTGTTAACTTGGTGCTTGCTAGCCTTGCATAAGACTTTCTAAAATGTTAGTTCTTGTGTGTGGTATGTCTATGTGTCCTTGTGTAGCCATAACCAAAATCCTTTGAATTCTTTGCTACCTTTCTTACAAATCATCATGTACCTAAAAGACTTGGCTTTATCCACATGCTTAGTAGCACCTCTTGCATCATGGTTGATCTTTGTAATTAGGTCAATGTGTTGCCTAGTTACATAGGAATGTGTTTTATGAGTGTGCTTTGTGCTTTGAATGGTTGCTTAAGCCCATTTGTTTTTCTCAAGTGCTTGTTAAGCTGTCATGTTTGTGTGGATACTTGTTGTCTAACTAGTGCCATAGTCGTAGCCACGTTTGTCCTCGGTGAGCATATGAGTGTCGAATAGATTATCTTAGAACAATGCTCCTATCATGATAATCGCATGGTTGTCGTCTCCGATTAAGTTCTCCATCCTAGGAACCTATGCCTATAGACATGGTTGTTAACCTTTGAGTTTTATATTGTAAAATTTGTAACCATGCCTATATTCAAACCGTAGGCCCCCAGGCTAGACCCTTGATGTTTGCGTATAGCATAGATGTGCACCCTTGTGAAGGTCCTAGTTTGTTTGACCAAATCAGTTGAGCTTTCGTTAGTGCCATCCCTTGACCATGATGGTTTCTTCCTAGAGGTGAGGACCCTTGTGTGATTTACCAACCCTGTAATATCTTGCTAAAGGCTAGCCCTTGACCTTGGTTGCTTTTGCTAGTTGTAGAGACCATGACAAAATCTAAGTTGGACCTCTTAACTGCCTATCCTTTTGATGATCTGGTATGACGTTAATCCCTCGCTGTTTGATCTTGAAATCTTTTGCTTGAAAACCATGTAGTTACCGTATCAATTCCATCTCTAATTGGTATGTCAAGTTGTTGTCTTGGAAGTTTACTCAATTCATCTCGATGCTCCAAGATCTTTGTACGTCTAACATTCTTAGTTATATCAGCTTTGCTCTTGGAGTTTGTTCCATTCATCTCCAACATTTCTAATTCTCGGGATGTTTATCAATCTTGATCTCATGATCTTATTTACCATGACCAAGTCTCATGTTAATCACTTACTTAATAGTTCCTTGGTGGACGTAGGGTGTGCATGAAAATAAAGCAAGAATCTCATGTTCAGTTGTCTTTGGCAGTTAATCCATGTTTTTTCGGTGCCGTGTTTTGACCTTCGAATCACACCCTTGTTGACTCCAAATCTTGTGACTACTCTTGCTAGCTATCCCTCCTCTGATCGATGCTTGTTCTTATGATCAAATTTGTGCCATTGAAGTTTCCCTTTGGGTATAAGTTCAGTAGTGGTGTTACGATTAGCATTCTATGGTGCCGTGATGATACCGAGAGCCTCCTGTGGGTGCACACACAAGGTTGTGCTGCTCGGCACACACTGGTATCTAGGTTGCTAGTCATAATCCATTGCAGAAATTATACCGCTGAGATATATCTTTGTGATCTTTCCCTTTGTTATCTTCTCGTAACTTATTAGAAGATTCATATATCCACAACCCAATTGTGCTCCATGAGATTTCTCATTGGTTGTAGGCTTTGTAATGAGGTTATGATCAAGAACTAATGGTGCCACGACGAAACCGAGGGCAACCTATGAATTGCAACCATACGGTTATCTTTGCTTTCAAAGACGCGTGGGTATCATGGTTTTAGTCATGATCCATTACGGAACAACACCGATAAGTTATCCCATTTTGAGCTTTTCCTTGGTTACCCCTCTATTTTCATCCTAATGCCCTCATCAAGCTTGGTGTTGTAGTACTTCCTTCTGAAGTCGCAAAGAGGATGACCTTTGAAGAACAAGTCAGTGACATAAAACATTAACGGATTGCAAGAGAAATAAAATAGACAAAGGACCTTGCTTGACCCTCTTTGGAAACAATGGTAACCCTATCCTGCATCCTTTGGTACCATCTAATGGGTTAAAAGGACTCACAACACTTAAAGTTGGATTAGTTATCAGACAACGAAAGACCAATGGACATGTATGTTCTTTACAAGTCACCTGGTGCTGATGCCTTCCTGCTAATTCTTTAGAGTCACTTGAAGGCTACACTTGCAGTTAAAATCAACCCTCATGTTATGACCCCTTTTCTACTGCCTTTGATGGTGATTGTCGGTGATGGAATCAACTACAAGTTCTTGTTGTAGAAACTGAAGCCTTAGAGCTCTTTAGTGTTGAGAGACAACTTATTAGTTACCCAAAAGAAGAATAAATCTCCAACTAGGTAATGCCTCTTTGGTAGCTATGAAGGCTATGTCTCATAGAATGATGTTAGACAAAGGAGTCTATGGACTAGCTAGCAGTGCTCGGGTCAATCTCACTTTTAAACCTTGCAGTAAACACGTCAGCTCTATCTTAGACAATCACACAAATAGAAGAAGATACTTTATCAATTTGAAGAGTATTCAGTACCAGTCCCTTATCATCGAGTAGTCAAGGTGTCCTGAGCTGTAGACTGCCATGAGTGAAATCAAAGACCATCCGAGAAGTGTTTGACAACATAAATAGAATTATGTTTTGAGTGTTGCTTGATCCTAACAGACGATGCCTCAATGTCAAAAGTAATTCATTCAAAATAGTTATGGTGCGGTGCAAGTCGATCAACCCTACTATGCAACTGTCGCTGTGAAGTACAAATTATACCCAATTTGTTTGATAGCGAACTAGTTCTCTAGTTTGGTGAATGATTGCAACCTTTGTTGCCCTCCAAACCTCACTGTTGTCTTTCTTCAGCAGTAGGTGTCAGATTGCTCACCATCCTTTGGTACCCTCTTTATGTTTTTACCCAAGAGGTTGCATCCGATTCAACACAAATAACTGTTACCACCTGGATGCAAAAGGTTTCCTTAACAAAGGACCGTCGAGAATGTGGAAGCCAACGAAGTTAGCTATCACCTTCACCATTTACTTCATAGACCTAGGTGCTACCGTGTTGCTATCAGAGAAAGAGAATTGCACACATGGAACCTTATGTATTTTTCCACTAATAGTATCTGAGTGATGAGCCATCACCACCATCGTAGACCTTGTCTTTTGGTCAGTCAATTTTTTCATCACCTCAGAGAATGCTATCCTATCCTTGATCTAATGCTTCTTGGAAGGTTGTACTCAAGCCATTTTGGTAGAGGACTGCCTTTCAAACTTCGTGAACTAACGTAGGACCACTGCATTAACTATTCTTCTAAAGTTTGCGATCTAGTGCAATTTCGTATGTCCTATGCTACATTCTCCTATCGAAGTAGATACCTGTGAGTAATTAGTTCGTGAATCAAGGTGCTCTCCATGTACAAAGAACAATCTACTATGCTAGCTTGGATTCCTCCCAAAGTAACAAATACTTCATGAAAGTCAATGAAGGAAAATTCCTCCGACAAGAGTTCACTCCCCAATACAACTAGTTATGCTTACTGTCCTGATGGAGTGTGGGTAACTATGTGCTTTTGCCGTAGTTGTAAGCAAGTGATACGCTTCTCTTCCCTTGATTACCTTTCGTCCTGAATCTCGGGACGAGATTCCTTTAAGGGGGGGAGGGCTGTAACACCCCAGGTGTTGTTTTGCACTAATGTACTAACATTATATGTCATGAGCATCATTCCATCATCACATAAGCATAAGCATGTCAAGTAATTATGCCCTTCTTTGTGTTTTGCTACCTAGTTGCTATTGCATGCTTGTGAGTGCTTGCTAATATAATGTCATGACATGTATGATTGTCCTTTGAGCTTTACAAATAGCTTAACTATAGGATACCTAATGGAATAATGTTTATGTTGATCATTTTATCTAATTAAGCTTCTAAGTCATGGTTGGACCTAGGTGACTCTCTAGGACTGATTTGTTTGACTGTTTAAAATGTGTAAACCTAGAGACTTTGCATGGCTGAGCACCCTCAATCAAAGTTGTAGAGAATTTTATAAAGGAACAAACTTTATTTAAGGGTCAAGTCTTAGAAATAAACAGAACATGCTAAAAAATGCCTCACTATTCAGAGTTCTAGTGCTGGAATTCATCCTAATCATCCATCCTTTGTATTCTTTTACACCACCACCACCAACACCCCTCTCCCTCTCAAACACTTCTTCCTCTCCTCCACCAGCAAAGCAGCAGCCCCTCCTCTCCATCCTTCCAGCCATGGCACCTTCCCTTCTCTTCCTCACCATGGAGGAACTGCCCCTCCTCTTCCCCTTCCATCAGCAGCAAGCAGCAGCCCCCCCCCCCCATCTCTCATTTCAGCCAGCAGAGAAAGAAAGGAGAAGGGAAAAAAGAGAGGAGAAGAAGGTGAGGAAGAAGAGGAAAGGGAGGAGGACGTCCAGCCCTTGATGGAGGATGACGGCGACTGCTGCTGCTGCCCTTCCCCACGCCCATCAACCCTCACCGGAGAAGATGAGGACAGCCCAAAGTCATCTCCTCCAAACCCTAGCCATGGAGGAGCCCCATCTCGATCTCCTTCCTTATTGCATCCCTGGCCAAGATGATAGTGTTGGAGCACCCCAAGACCATGGTGAGCAAGCCCCAAACCATCTCCCTCACTTCCCCCAACCCTAGCAAGCATCTCCATGAAAGCCCCCTTTGCTTGTGTGCTGATTTGGACTGCTAGAACAGTTTTGGTAGCAATGATGTTTATGTGGTGATAATGTTGTTTTCTGTGGATGTGGTCAATACAAAAGTTGTATCTAACTTCTTTATCTTACTTGTCCTAAAATTTCATGACCATAGGACTGATGGTTTAGGAGTTATGGATTATTCAAATTTGCTATCAGGATTTGCATGTCCTCTGGACAGATCTGAATGTATGGTTTGTTTGAGTTGTGTACTTTTGGGATCATGCCTTGGGGATAATATAATATGTGTAGTACTTTTGTTAAGCTTTCTAAAATGTCTAAGTACACTACTTTTGGTGGGCTAAATCTCTAGTTATGAGCTTGGAAAGTGGAGTGACTGAATCTGTCCAAGTCTGGACAGAATTGTGTTTTAGTATGGTTTGGCCTTTTTAAATGTGTGAATTAGCCTTGGACAATATAAGAGAGTTGTAGACAATTACCTAAGCTTTCTAGAAAGTCTATGTTTACCCCTTTTTTGATGTATATAACTCCAACTATGGTCTAAACAAGTGACTGAGCTACTGCTGTCCTAAAATTTCAGATCTTGCAATTGCATAATATTAGCTATGTCCATGTTTTCATTTGAGTATGTTTCCTATATGTAAGAATGTGACATGAGCTTCCTTACTTTTGCATAATACTGTTGTGACCTATGGATGCTTAACATGGCCATGTATTTACTGAAATTTTTGGGTTTTAGATTTAAGTTGCTCTCACATGGTTTATTGCTGTGAGCAATTTGTCTTTTACATAGAGATTGATATATTTATTGAAATGCTATGAAATTTTAACAGTAGACTAATGGGAGTATATATGTGAGATACTGTAATTTTATTATAATTTACTGTGCACATTTGATAGGTGTTCTATATATGCTCCCTATTCCATCTAGTTATCTAAATAAATGGAAAAGGTACATGAAAATAATTTATTTAAGAGTGTTCACTATATTTTCTAGTGTTTATTCAATATATTCCAACTGTTGGTAACATTGGTTGCACCCAATTTGATGTTTGAAACATGAGTGAAATATTATTTGCTCTATTTATTCCATTTGGATGCTTTCTGGACAGTTTCTAGAACTTTAATGATTGCACCTTGTTAATGATTCTTGATGTAAAACTTGTCTATAACAAAGTTGTAGATAACTTACATATCTAGTTTATGTTAAATTTTCATAGCTATAGCTTTTATATTTTGTGAGTTATGGCTGTGTAATGTTCAGCTTCAGAAATAGCTTCTCTCTAAAATTTCTAGACCTGATCCTGTACATGTGTAATTTTGACCTATTAAACTTGTGAATCATGCTTTGATGATTAAAGATGAATTATAGATAATTTTATAATATTTCCAAATTGTCTTATTGTATTTTATTTGGATGTGTATAACTCTAGTTATACCTAAATCTTGTAGCTGCTGTGTGCAGTCCAGAAATTGGTTAATTCTAGTTCTAGTTGTTGCTTTGTGTGTTGCCATATGTGACTCATGTCTTTATTGATGGTTAAGTGTTATACATCTGAGATCTTGTATATTGGTGTTATATTTGTTATGCTAGTTATACCAATGTTTGATATGATTGTGACTAGTTTGCTCTCTAATTGCTTTTATCTTCTAGTGTGGCTTGATGCTTGTCTTGCATGCTTGAGGGCTGCATCTTTTGTTGGCATTCTTCTTATTCATTACTTGCATCTTGCATCTCATCTAGGTATTTAGGTGAACTATGTGAAGGATTGTGAGAGCCAAATCTCGAAGATGGTGTTTGGTGGACTTATCCCAAAGACGGAAGGACCGGGATGTGCACGCATGAAGTGGAGATGTTCCACAAGATGGTGCAAACTAACTTGACCGACTTTGGGTCATATTCCGTGCAAGCCCCGGAGCATTCTAAGTCTCCCACCCTTTTATAAAATGCAATTGAGTACTTTATGTTGTTTATTGCATTAAGTTATAGGAGTTGGTTGAAAACACTTGCTGCATATATATCCCCTCCTTGTCTAGCAAATTATACCTTGAATCCTATTTAAGTTCGGGAATCGAGATAAATGCTTAGACATGCTTAGACCGGTAGAAGTCGGGTGATTCTCCGTCATCCGCGAGATATAGGTTGTTACTTCTCTGGTCACGGTTGGCTATATGTGCTATGGTGGAAAAGAACCAAGTGTTAAAATAAAAGAAGACCGGGCAGGGGATAGTGGACCAATGCGAGTCGATTAAGGACCGGACGCGTTGTTTCACTCTTGGTCATGTTGAACGCAGCCCAACACATAGTTGGCCCGGCCCTATGTGCCAAGTGGCCGCATGGCTTCGGTAGCTCAACTCAAGACGGAAAACGGGGGCGGTTGGGCAATTCGCGGGATAGCGGCATACTAGACTAAGGGCAAACATGTATAAACTGTCCTGGCGTCATCCTTGGGTTAGCATGGTTTGAACATCTTGGCTATCCGACTTTCCGGTTTTACCGACGTGAGAACCGGGCCCGAGCCCTGAGTTGTACCAAGAGTAATCTAAGACGACCCCTAGCTAGGTCTGTCGGGTGTGTGTTGGGAATACCCCCGAGCTCGGTTGAATCGATTCGAATCGCCGTCTCTCTCCGGATAGTGAGAACTTGACCTTGCATGGCATCGTAGAACTCACTAAATAATGATGGTTCTAATTTTGATGATGATCATGATGATGGTAATGTTGATAGCTGGAATAAACCTAATATGGTTATTAATGTTTGTATATAATCAAGTGATTGTTTAGCACAGGTGCTAACCTAGATGAAAGGTTGATTAATAATAATCTCTTTGCTAGTATAATAAAATAATGCTCTCATATCACTTATGCTTTTATGCACAAAATATTATCAAGCTAGCCCCACTTATATAAAGCCTTGCATACTCCTTGGTGTCACTTTATTTCTGGTTTATGACGGGTAAGTCCAGCTGAGTATATTCTCGTACTCAGGGTTTATTCCCACTTGTTACATGTTGTGATGTATCATGATTCTTGCAAAAATTTGGATGGCTCCTACCTTAGCGATGGAGTACGATCATGGGCATGATCCTTCTTATCTTTCTTATCTCTAAATGCTTTTGTTGGAATTGACCTTGGTACTGGCATGTATTTGAAATTGATTTCAATTACTTTGTTTTCGCTACTTTTGAACTTATGTTGTAATAATTATTTTGCACTCGATGTATATTGAACTACATATGAAAAGGATGTAACAAGTGATTTGTTTTGTTGAATCAGTACCATCTTGGCTTATATGTTGGTTGGTTTGAAGTCGCTTCATGATTTCAATGGACTACCGGGATTATATGGGCTCAAGTGTGAAAATTTAGTCACTTCGGTGATTGTTTTTATACTTGTGCTCTTATAATTTGGACGGTTACATTACGGTGGCATCGAGCAAGATTCAACATTAAACATGTCATTTGTGTATTTAAAACAAAAGCTTTTGTTTACAAAAGATTAGTTTTGACAAAACTATTAGCTATATATATATATATATATAGGTGTGTTCAAATCTAAATTTAAAACTTAAGTATGCCAGTGGTCAAATCCTTTATGCCCAAATAAGGACTCTTAGGTGGCTATCTAAGTACTAACTTGGGGGTTTTAAATTTTGCATCTACGCTTAGGCCAAGGTATGTATGCATGATGACCGCACTACGGCTACCCTGTGGTCAAATGGTGGAGGTAGCCCGCATATATGAATTAGTCATATGTGTGCATTAGAAAGATGAGATATGAGAGCATGATCGTCCAACCGGCGGTCTAGGGAAGTACTAGATTGTGATCTTTGGAATAATTGTCATGTCAAAACCATGCAATTATGAAAGTATTTAATTGTGGGTATATCTGTCGGGTAGTTATGATCTTGAAGTATGTATGTGGGGACATGCATATGGAAAGTATTTAGTTTTTTGCTTTCCTTGAATTTTGTTGTTTGTGCTATATTGTGGGAATTGTTGGGCTGCAATGAAGTCTTCTGCAGGTACGCTAACCACGAATGCGTAGAGTAAATATGCATGACGACTAGTTATATACCGAGAGTGCGTGTTATGCCACCGACATAGAACGTGATTGCCACCTCAAGGTTGGCAAACTGTGAGGGCGAATAGGACGAAGCATGCATCTTCATGGTTGTTGCTTTATACATAACCTTGCTCCTCTCACCCTTGTTTCCAATAACAAGTAACTTGTTCTTGCCTTTCCTGTATGAAGTTAGATGATAATACTGTTATCTATGTTGCTTGAATTGAAATTTGAAGATAGAGTGTACATAGCTTTGCATTGTATGTTTGCTTTCTATGGAATTGCATAACAAGTTGGTAGTGGCTGAAAATCTGATCTTTTAAAACTAAAACATGTAGTGATAACTTGATAGAAGTCGATACCTGCTCATTTGAATATAATATCATGTTCTCTCTTTCAAGTTATCTTCACATTAGTCCATTGCTATATGTATGTGAAAGCTTGTTAGTGAATGAGTGTGTAGATGTTGTCTTGTGATGCTTCTAATATCAATTAACTAAGCAAAAAATATTGCTTAATTTTCATAGAAAGAGTTGAGGTTACAAACTTGATCTTTGGTGTTCTTTAGTTTTTGCCTAGTGGCGAATATTTTGCTTCATCAAGCTTTTGCAAAGTTACTTGGATCTTACTTAAATAATTAGAACCCCATGAACCTCACCTCTCATCCATGGCCGCCACCACCATGGATAGGGTCGAGCTCACCACAGCCCATGCATGTCACATCCGTGTAGAAGCTTCCTTACATCACTAGAAAGCTATAGGAACAAACCCCACTCGATTCGGAGTCCGGATGCCTAAGAATCGATCCCAACAAGTTTGCAATGATGTGCTGAAAACTGCAGATTTCATGATTCTGTTAGGGAGGGGTGTTTCATGTTGTAGATGGTATTTTCTAGAAAATGTTATAATATAAATGTTGTAGATAATTTAGTCATCTATACTGTCCATAAATTTCATGATTTTATCCCATCAGGTTTGGGAGCTATGAATTTTAGAGTTCACTGTCAGGTTCGGATTGCATGCTGGGCAGATCTGAAGTTTGTGTAATTTGACCATGTTAACTTCAAAACTAGCTATTGTTGATAACTAGGAAGTTTTAATGTTTTTCATAAGTTTTCCAAATTGTTAAAGAACAAGAGTTTTGGATGGCTAGAACTCTAGCTATGAGTTTGTAAAGCGGAGAGACAAAATCTGTCCAAACCTAGACAGAGAATGTCTTCTTTGTGTTGTTTACCCTTGCTAGCTGTAGAATTATCTTAATATGATAATAAGAAAGTTTTATACAACTTGATAATCTTTCTATCAAGTTAAGAATCACACTCATTGGATCTCTAAAACTCTAGTTATGTATCTATAAAGTTATGTCAGTTTTCTATCCAAGTGGTGCAAACCTAAAAAATACTGATATGTTTGGTCTTGTTAACTTATGGAATAATTTTTGATATGAATAACTAAGTTGGGGTAAACTTCCTAAGCCTTCAAAAAAGTTTAGGATCATCTTTGTTTGATGCCTACAGCTCTAGTTTCGATTGAAATGCACATGCTTGCTGTGTTACTATATGTCTTGGTGGTGTAGAGCTGTATGATAGTGTTTTTTTTTATTCTTGTTAACTTGGTGTTTGCTCTAGGTGCTTGCTAGCCTTGCATAAGACTTTCTAAAATGTTAGTTCTTGTGTGTGGTATGTCTATGTGTCCTTGTGTAGCCATAACCAAAATCCTTTGAATTCTTTGCTACCTTTCTTACAAATCATCATGTACCTAAAAGACTTGGCTTTATCCACATGCTTAGTAGCATCTCTTGCTTCCTGATTGATCTTTGTAAATAGGTCAATGTATTGTGTTGTTGCATATGAGTGCTTGTTTGGTGTGAGTTTATGCTTTGAATGATTGCTTAAGCTCCCTTGTTTGAGTTTTCTCTAGTGCTTGTTTAAAGCTGTCAGGTTTGTGTGGTTGCTTGTTGTCTAGGCAGTGCCATGGTTGTCACCTAGTTTGTTCTCGGTGAGCACATGAGTGTCGAATAACTCATCCTAGAATAATGCGTCCATCATGATAATCATATGGTTGTCATCTCTGATTAAGTTCTCCATCCTAGGAACCGTGCCTATAGACATGGTTGTTAACCTTTGAGTTTCGTGTTGTAAAAAAACTTGTAACCATGCCTATATTCAAACCTTAAGCCCCGGGCCAGACCTTTGATGTTTGCATATGGCATAGATGTGCACCCTGGTGAAGATCCTAGTTTGTTTGACCAAACTAGTTGAGCTTTCATTAGTGCCATCCCTTGACCATGGTGGTTTCTTCCTAGGGGTGAGGACCCTTGCGTGATCGACCAACCCTGTAAATATCTTGTTAAAGGCTAGCCCTTGACCTTGGTTGCTTTTGCTAGTTGTAGAGACCATGACAAAATCTAAGTTGGACCTCTTAACTGCCCATCCTTTTGAGGATCTGGTATGATGTTAATCCCTCACTGTTTGATCTTGAAATCTTTTGCTTGAAAACCATGTAGTTACCGTATCAATTCCATCTCTAATTGGTATGTCAAGTTGTTGTCTTAGAAGTTTACTCAATTCATCTCGATGCTCCAAGATCTTTGTACATCCAACATTCTTGGTTATATCAGCTTTGCCCTTGGAGTTTGTTCTATTCATCTCCAACATTTCTAATTCTCGGGATGTTTATCAATCTTGATCTCATGATCTTATTTACCATGACCAAGTCTCATGTTAATCACTTACTTAATAGTTCCTTGGTGGACGTAAGGTGTGCATGAAAATAAAGCAAGAATCTCATGTTCAGTTGTCTTTGGCAGTTAATCCATGTTTTCTGGTGCTGTGTTTTGACCTTCGAATCACACCCTTGTTGACTCCAAATCTTGTGACTACTCTTGCTAGCTATCCCTCCTCTGATCGATGCTTGTTCTTATGATCAGATTTGTGCCATTGAATTTTCCCTTTGGGTATAAGTTCAGTACTGGTGTTACGATTAGCATTCTATGGTGCCGTGATGATACCGAGAGCCTCCTGTGGGTGCACACACAAGGTTGTGCTGCTCGGCACACACTGGTATCTAGATTGCTAGTCATAATCCATTGCAGAAATTATACCGCTGAGATATATCTTTGTGATCTTTCCCTTGGTTGTCTTCTCGTAACTTATCAGAAGATCCATATATCCACAACCCAATTGTGCTCCATGAGATTTCTCATTGGTTGTAGGCTTGGTAATGGAGTTATGACCAAGAACTAACGGTGCCACAGTGAAACCGAGGGCTTCATGTAGACTGCAGCCACATGATTATGTTGCTCAGCACGCGTGGGTATCGTGGTTTTAGTCATGATCCATTAGGGAACCACACCAATAAGTTGTCCCATTGTGAGCTTTTCCATGGTTATCCCTCTATTTCAGCCTAATGCCCTCATCAAGCCTGGTGTTGTAGCGTTTCTTTCTAAAGTCACAAAGAGGACAACCCTTGAAGAACAAGTCACTGATATAAACATCTGTAGATTGCAAGATATGGTTGACAAAAGACCTTGCTTGACCCTCTCTAGAAGAAATGGTAAACCTTTCCTAGGTAGCCAATACCATCAGATGAATAAAAAGGGCATACAACACTTAGAGTTAGATCACTTGTCAGATAGCCAAAGATCAATGGACAAGTATGCTTCTTTTGAAGTCATTTGGTGCCCATGTTTTTCTGCTAAATCATGTGAGTCATGTGTAGGATAAGCTTACAGTGAAAATCAATCCTCTCATGATTTGATCCCGTTTGTGCGAACCTTCATGGTGGTCATCTTGGTATGAATGCATTACAGTTACTTGCTACAAAAGCTAAAGCCTTGGAGCTTTTTAGTGTTATGAGACAGCTGATTAGTTACCAAAAAGGAAGGTTGACCTCTAGCTAGATAATGACTCTTTGGTAGCTATGAAGGCTATGTCTCATAGAACAATATTACACAAGGAATCAATTTGCAGACTAGCTAGCAATATTTGGGTCA
The DNA here is from genome assembly GCA_015844335.1 of Chrysopogon serrulatus. Taxonomy (NCBI): domain Eukaryota; kingdom Viridiplantae; phylum Streptophyta; class Magnoliopsida; order Poales; family Poaceae; genus Chrysopogon; species Chrysopogon serrulatus. The sequence goes on from JADLZL010002048.1 coordinate 192,326, forward strand.
GTCTCACTTTCAAAACTTACAGTAAACGCGTCAGCTCTATCTTGGACAATCACATAGATAGAGGAAGATACCTTACCAACTTGAAGAGTATTTAGTACCATTCCTTTATCCTCGTGTAGTCAAGGTGTCCTGAGCGGTAGACTACCATGAGTGCAATCGAAGACCATATGTGAAGTGTCTAACGACATAAATAGAATTATATTTTGAGTTTGGCTTGATCCTAAAAAAAAAAAACCTCAATGTCAAAAGTAATCCATTCAAACCAGTTATGGTGCGGTGCAAGTCAATCAATCCTACTGTGCAACTATGCTGTGAAGTATAATTTGTACCCAATTTACTTGATAGTGAACCATTGCTCTAGTTTGGTGAATGCTTGCAACCTTTATTGCCCTCAAAACCTCGCTGTTGTCTTTCTTCAGCAGTAGGTGTCGAATTGCTCACTATCCTTTGGTACCCTCTTTGTTTTTTAGCCCCAGAGGTTGCATCCGATTCACCACATATAACTGTTACCACTTGGATACAAAGGTTTCCATAGTGAAGGATTGTTGAGAACATTGAAGCCAACAGATCAGCTATTGTCTTCACCACTTACTCAATAAACCTAGATGCTACAAAGCGTTGCCATCAAAGAAAGAGAATTGCACACATGGAACCTTATGTAGCTTTCCATCGATTGGTATCTATGTGATGAGCCGTCATCAAAATCGTAGACCTCGTCTTTTGGTTAGCCAGAGTTTTTCCCATCACCTCGAGAGAATGTTCTCCTGTCCTTGATCTAATCTTTGTTGAAAAGTTGCACTCAAGCCTTTTAGTAGAGGATTGCTTTTGAAACTTCATGAACTACATGGGCGATTATGACAGGTACCTTCAAGAGACTACAGTCTAGTGCAAAGTTTCCTATAGTCTAGTGCAAAGTTCATATGGCTTATGCTACATTCTCCTAGCAGATACTTGTGAGTAATCAATTTATGAACCAAATGATTTTCATCTATCAAGAATGATATACAGTGCTGTTTGGGATTCCTCCCAAAGTAACAATACTTCATGGATGTCAATGAAGGAAATTCATCAAACAAGAGTTTACTTCCCCATGACATGAAAGATCGGAAAGTTGTCCGTTGCTAAAACTTATTCTCACCCTCCAAAGATGATGAGCATAATCAATTGTTAGATGAGGTTAATAGATAGAGCTACCATTTTTGGTGCTTCATTATTGAACCCTCAATACAACTAGTTATGCTTATCACTCTGATGGAGTTTGAGCAACTAAGTGCTTTTGACGTAGTTGTGAGTAAGTATACATTTCTCTTCCCTTGAAAAGTCTTTCGTCCTAAATCTCGGGACGAGATTCCTTTAAGGGGGGAAGGCTGTAACACCCCAGGTGTTAGTTTGCACTAATCTACTTACATTATATGTCATGAGCATCATTCTATCATCACATAAGCATAAGCATGTCAAGTAATTATGCCCTTCTTTGCGTTTTGCTACCTAGTTGCCATTTCATGCTTGTGAGTGCTTGCTAACGTAATGTCATGACATGTATGATTATCTTTTGAACTTTGCAAATAGTTTAACTATACTTAGGATACCTAATGAAATAATGTTTATGTTGATCATTTTATCTAATTAAGCTTCAAAGTCATGATTTGACCTAGGTGACTCTTTAGGACTGATTTGTTTGACTGATTAAAATGTGTAATCTAGAAACTTTGCATGGCTGAGCACCCTTAATCAAAGTTGTAGGAAATTTTATAAGGAACAGACTTTATTTAAAGGTCAAGTCTTAGAAATGTGCAGAACATACTCAAAAGTGCCCATGACTCAGACATTAGTGCTGAAATTCAACCTTAGTCAACCATCCCTTCCCTTCTCCTATATACCAGCAGCAGCAACACTCCCTCTCTCTCTCCACACTTCTTCTTCTCCACCAGCACAAACACAGCAGCAGCACCTCCACCTCCTCTCCATCCTTTAGCCATGGCGCCTTGCCTCTCCTCCTCCATGAGTAGGAACTGCTGGTGCTCCTCTTCCCCTTCCATCAGCAGCAAGTGCAGCAGCCCCCTCCCTCTCCCATCTCTGATTTCGGCCAGCAGAGAAAGAGAGGAGCAGGGGAAAAGAGAGGAGAAGAAGGTGAGGAAGAAGAGGAAAGGGAGGAGGACGTCCAGCCCTTGATGGAGGATGACGGCGACCTGCTGCTGCTCTTCCCCACACCATCACCCTCACCGGAGAAGATGAGGATAGCCCCAAGTCATCTCCAAACCCTAGCCATGGAGGAGCCTCACTTCGATCTCCTTCCTCATTGCATTCCTGGCCAAGCTGTTGGAGCACCCCAAGACCATGGTGAGCAAGCCCCAAACCATCTCCCTCACTTCCCCCAACCCCAGCAAGCATCTCCATGAAAGCCCCCTTTGCTTGTGTGCTGCTTTGGACTGCTAGAACAGTTTCAGTGGTGATGATGTTTATGTAGTGATAATGATGTTTTCTGTGGATGTGGTGAATATAAAAGTTGTAGCTAACTTCTTTATTTTGCTTGTCCTAAAATTTCATAACCATAGGTCTGGTGGTTTAGGAGTTATGGATTTTAGAAATTTGCTGTCAGGATTTGCTTGTCCTCTGGACAGATCTGAATGTGTGGCTTGTTTGACTTGCGTACTTTTGGAATCATGTCTTAGGGATAATATATTAAGTGTAGTACTTTTGTTAATCTTTCAAAAATGTCTAAGTACACTACTTTTGGAGGGCTAAATCTCTAGTTATGAGCTTGGAAAGTGGAGTGACTGAATCTGTCCAAGTCTGGACAGAATTGTGTTTTAGTATGGTTTGGCCTTTTAAATGTGTGAATTAGCCTTGGACAATAATAAGAGAGTTGTAGACAATTACCTAAGCTTTCTAGAAAGTCTATGTTTACCTCTTGTTGATGTATATAACTCTAACTATGGTCTAAAGAAGTGACTGAGCTACTGCTGTCCTAAAATTTCAGATCTTGCAATTGCATAATGTTAGCTATGTCCATGTTTTCATTTGAGTATGTTTCCTATATGTAAGAATGTGACATGAGCTTCCTTACTTTTGCATAATACTGTTGTGACCTATGGATGCTTAACATGGCCATGTATTTACTGGAATTATTGAGTTTTAGAATTTACTTGCTCTCACATGGTTTATTGCTGTAGCAATTTGTCTTTTTCACCGAGGTTGCTATACTTCTTCAAATGCTATGAAATTTGGACAGTAGACTAATGGGAGTATATGTGAGATACTGTAATTTGCTCATAATTTACTATGCACATTTGCTAGGTGTTCCATATATGCTCCTTAAGTCACCTTGTTATCTAAATAAATAGAGAAGTCACCTTTGTTCATCATGTTTTCTAGTGTTTATTCAATATATTCCAACTGTTGGTAATATTACTTGTGCCCAATTTGATGTTTGAAATATAAGTGAAATATTATTTTCTCTATTTATTCCATTTGGAGGCTTTCTGGACAGTTTCTAGAACTTTAATGATTGCACCTTGTTAATGATTCTTTGTGTAAAACTTGTCTATAACAAAGTTGTAGATAACTTACACATCTAGCTTGTGTTAAATTTTCATAGCTACAGCTTTTATATTTTGTGAGTTATGGCTGTGTAATGTTCAGCTTCAGAAATAGCTTCTCCCTGAAATTTCTAGACCTGATCCTGTACATGTGTAATTTCGACCTGTTAAACTTGTGAATCATGCTTTGATGATTAAAGATGAATTATAGATAATTTTATAATATTTCCAAATTGTCTTATTGTATTTTATTTGGATGTGTATAACTCTAGTTATACATAAATCTTGTAGCTGCTGTGTGCAGTCCAGAAATTGGTTAATTCTAGTTCTAGTTGTTGCTTTGCGTGTTGCCAAGTGTGACTCATGGCTTTATTGATGGTTAAGTAATATACATCTGAGATCTTGTATATTGGTGTTATGTTGATATGATAGTTATACCAATGTTTGATATGATTGTGACTAGTTTGCTCTCCAATTTGCTTTTATCTTCTAGTGTGGCTTGATGCTTGTCTTGCATGCTTGAGGGCTGCATATTTTTCATTGGCATTCTTCTTATTCATGCACTTGCATCTTGCATCTCATCTAGGTACGTTAGGTGAACTATGTGAAGGACGAGGTGTGAGAGCCAAACCCGAAGATGGTGTTTGGTGGACTTATCCCGAAGACGGAAGGACTTGAAGGGAGTGCACGCATGGAGTGGAGATGTTCCACAAGATGGTGCAAGCTAACTTGACTCGACTTTGGGTCATATTCCGTGCAAGCCCCGAGCATTCTAAGTCTCCTACCCTTTTATATAAAATGGAATTGAGTACTCTATGTTGTTTATTGCATTAAGTTATAGGAGTTGGTTGGAAACACTTGCTGCATATATATCCTCTCCTTGTCCAGCAAATTATACCTTGAATCCTATTTAAGTTCAGGAATCGAGATAAATGCTTAGACATGCTTAGACCGTAAAAGTCGGGTGATTTCTGTCATCCGCGAGATATAGGTTGTTACTTCTCTGGTCACGGTTGGCTATATATGCTATCATGGAAAAGAACCAAGTGTTAAAATAAAAGAAGACCGGGCAGGGACAGTGGACCCTGTCTGAGTCGATTAAGGACTGGACGCGTTGTTTCACTCTTGGTCATGTTGAACGCAGCCCAACACATAGTTGGCCTGGCCCTGTGTGCCAAGTGGCCGCGAAGCTCGGTAGCTCAACTCAAGACGGGAAAACGGGGGGCGGTTGGGCAATTCACGGGATAGCGGCATACTAGACCAAGGGCAAACATGTATAACTGTCTTGGCGTCGTCCTTGGGTTAGCATGGCTTGAACATCCTGGCTATCCGACTTTTCCGGTTTTGCCGACGCGAGAACCGGGCCGCAACCGAAGTTGTACCAAGAGTAATCTAAGGCGACCCCGGCTAGGTCTGTGCGGGTGTGTGTTGGGAATACCCCCGAGCTCGGTTGGAATCGATTTGAATCGCCGTCTCTCCCGGATAGTGAGAACTTGACCTTGCCTCGGCATCGTAGAACTCACTAAATAATGATGGTTCTAATTTTGATGATGATCTTGATGATGGTAATGTTGATAGCTAGAATAAACCTGATATGGTTATTAATGTTTGTATATAATCAAGTGATTGCTTAGTACAGTGCTAATCTAGATAAAAGGTTGATTAATAATAATCTCTTTGCTAGTATAATAAAATAATGCTCTCATATCACTTATGCTTTTATGCAAAATATTGTCAAGCTAGCCCCACTTATATAAAGCCTTGCATACTCCTTTGGTGTCACTTTTATTTCTGGTTTATGACGGGTAAGTCTAGCTGAGTACATTCTCGTACTCGGGGTTTATTCCCACTTGTTGCAGGTTGTGATGTATCATGATTACTGCAAAATCTGGATGGCTCCTACCTAAGCGAAGGAGTACAATCATGGGCATGATCCTTCTTATCTTTCTTATCTCTAAATGCTTTTGTTGGAATTGACCTTGGTATTGGCATGTATTTGAAAATTGATTTCAATTATTTTGCTTTCGCTACCTTTTGAACTTATATTGTAATAATTAATTTGCACTCGATGTATATTGAACTATTTATGAAAAATGGATGTAACATTTGACTTGTTTTGTTGAATCGAGCACGATCTTGGCTTATATGTTGGTTGGTTTGAAGTCCTTCGTGATTTCAGTGGACTACCGGGATTATATGGGCTCAAGTGTGAAAGTTTAGTCACTTCGGTGATTGTTTACAATAGGTGTGGTGGAGCGACGAGATGCATCGATGACAGTCGGTGACGGTGACGATCTAGTGCAGCGGGGTGTTCTTCTCGCGTTGCGGTTGATCGGGGCAGCCATGGGGGAGGATGAGGATGAGCAGGGGCGTCCCTCCCCTGTCCTTGACATGGGGAATGAAGGGGGATGCGTGAGGGGGAGGGGAGATGAAGGGGCTGCTGCTGTTTTTGTCAAGTAAGAGAAAATGAAGGGAGATTGGGAGTTTCCTTGCATGAAAGAAGGGGAAGGGGAGTGATTTAGGGAGGGGAGCAGGCCAGCACCCTAGGGGTGACGTGGGAGAGAGGAGAGGGAGAGTTAGAGGGGCTGGTTGGGCTTCATGTTGGTCCACAAAAAGAGAGGAGGATGGTTGGGCTTTGATCAGGAGGTAATGATTAAGGCAAAGTTTTGACTAGATTAGGCCCGGTGACATTGGAGGATAGAAAGAGTTCGGCTAGTCCATTAGCAAGAGAGAGATGAGGTTGATGGTTTCCTAATGGGATAAGCATATAGATTTGTACCATGAGAATAGAAGACAGATAGGGAGAGTTGGGGTTCGGCAAAGACACGATTTGGGTTTCTAGAGAATTCGAGGTTCCAGAAAGGTGGGACTTGTGTCATATATTTTTTTAAGGATGTATGAAAACAAGATTTCTCTTTGATCAAGAGGACAAAAAGGAAGAGGCGAAAGAGTCCATGAGAATGTTGCCCAAGGTGAGAAAAAGAGAGAAAAGAATGAACCATTGGCTAGAGGGTACAAAGTTAGCGGTGCCATGGATTCATATGAAATTAGGTTGATCCGAGAATAACTTAGGTATGTGATGGATTTTGCTTGAAAAAAAGTCAAGATATAATTGCATGAGAGGGACAGTAGCATAGATTTAGGGATTTGGTAAAGACTTGGTTGTAAAGAATTAGGACTTGCAAAATGAGTAGAAAGGAGAGAAAGTGAGACATGTTATGATAGGACTAGTTAGGTTTTTGACAAGATGAGAATTTGAAGTTCTATCAAGGTTTAGAACAATGATAAGATGTATAGTTTTCAAGGTTTTCATCATGGTTTGAGGTTATGGAAACTTGATTGAAGATCATCGAGATTTGTTGGAGATCAAAACCCCTATCGTATTTGAAACATTTAAATTCATTTTCCAAACATAAAGTCTATGCATAAGCATGAATGCAACAAACCATTAAGTTAAATTGCAAAAACTTTAGAAACCCACATTTTTCCACTATCTATAATGTCAATAACTTATCTAAAGTTGGAAAATTTTAGAAAAATAATAAAACCATATCATGTTATTTAGTGTTTTTATAGGTCACATCCCAAAATAGGAATTTTGGGGTGTGACAAAAGGTTTTGATGAAGGCTTCATCAGAGAGCAAGAAAGTATATGTGAAGGTTTTGGTATTGATGTTGGTGGTGATGTTGATCTGGGGTGCTATACATGGAGAAATCAATGAGGAAGACCCAAATAAGAAGGCAAAGAAATTTTTTGAATTGTTATAAGAGGCTAGGAAGGAGTTGTTTCTAGGCTGCACAAAACTTACTTAGGTGTCTTTCATTGTCAAAATCTTTCAAATGAGTGCATGTTTGGTTGTGGTAATGGTCTCATGGATGCGCACTTAAGCTGTTCTTGCTTATTCTTCCTAAAGGGCACTGCCTACCAAATTCTATGGAGAAAATACGTAAGGTTGTTAAAGAGCTTGGTCTTAACTACGAGAAGATACATGCATATTATAATGATTGTGTGTTATTTAGAGGGGATTATGCGGATTTGGATAATTGCCCAAAATGTGGTGAGACAAGGTGGAAGGAGTCCGAAAATGCAAAGGATGTTAGTAGCAGCCGTGGATCAAAGACACGTGTTCCACGTAAAATGCTACGTTACTTTCCACTAATTCCATGGCTGCAAAGATTATATATGTCAGAGACCAGAGCATCATATATGCGTTGGCATAAGGAAGAATTGGTGGTCGATGGGAAAATGCAACATCCTACAGACTCCAAAGCATGGAAGCATATGGACGCAACATATGAATAGTTTGCACTGGATCCTCGTAACGTCAGGCTTGGTCAGGCGTCTGATGGATTTAATCCATTTGGTATGTTGAATGTTTCATACATTGTTGGCCTGTGATCTTAATTCCTTACAACCTTCCACCATGGCTATGTTTGAAGCAGCCGTATTGGATGATGTCGATGATCATACCTGGAGCAACATCGCCTGGTGTTAGCATAGATGTATATTTACAGCCTCTAATTGATGAGCTAAAAGTTCTTTGGGAAGAGGGTGTCGAAACCTGGGATGCAAAGGAGAAGAAGAATTTTACTTCGCATGCACTTCTACTTTAGACTATTAATGACTTTCCTACATATGCGATGCTTTCTGGTTAGAGCACCAAAGGCAAGTTTGCATGTCCATACTGCCATATAGATATAGACTACTTATGGTTGAAGCATGGGATGAAGCATTGCTACATGGGGAGCAGCCGCTTTTTGCCTTCGAACCACAAGTGGCGCAGAAACAAGGCCAGCTTCAACAACCAGAGGGAGTTTAGGGAGGCTCCAGAACCACTGACTGGTGAACAGGTGTTGCAACACTATGAAAGTTTTGAGCAAGTCAAATTTGGTCCTGAGTGAAGAAAAAGGAAGCAGCGTGACAAAGTAAAAAGATGGCACAACTGGAGGAAGAAAAGTATATTTTTTGAGCTTCCATACTAGAGAAATTTGCTTATTAGGCACAATTTGGATGTGATGCATATTTAGAAAAAATATATGCGAGAGCATATTGGGCACGCTGCTAGAAATAGAAGGTAAAAGTAAGGATTCTGAGAAAGCTCGGCTTGACATGCAGTATCTTGGGATAAGGAAGGATCAACATCTAGTGTTGGAGAATGGTAAGTTCACCTTGCCGCCAGCTTTGTACAGATTAGAGAAGGAGGACAAGAAACTTTTATGCAAATTTCTACATAAAGTAAAGTCGCCTGATGGTTATGGTTCCAATATTAGAAGATGTGTGGATGAAAACCGGTTGCAGTTGTCAGGTCTAAAAACCCATGACTACCATGTTATATTCTAGAAACTTTTGCCATTAGTAGTTCGCAACATTCTGCCTGAAGAAGTTGTTGTCCCATTGATTGACTTAAGTGCATTCTTTAGTTTGCTATGTTCAAAGGAGCTAGATGAAAGGGATATTGCTAACATGAGTGCATCGATTAGGGAGACTCTGTGTCGTCTTGAGATGATATTCCCACCGGCTTTTTTTGATATCATGGTACATTTGCCAGTTCATCTTGCTGAAAAGGCTGCACTTGGTGGACTAGTATGCTACAGATGGATGTATCTGGTTGAGAGATATTTGCGTATGTTAAAAGGTTATGTGAGGAATAAAGCACACCTTGAAGGTTCAATAGAAGAGGGATATATTAATGGAGAATGCATGACATTTTGTTCTCAGTTCTTCAAAGACATGCCAACTCGCCCTGAGCATCATGAAAGCGCTGCAGTGTCTGAACCACCATCTGGTCTAAGTGTTTTTGGTGATATCGACTACAGTAGGAAAGGCTATAGTTTGAAATCTTGAAGGACAGTGAGATGTTGACCATGAGGCACTATATACTGACAAATTGTGATGAGTGTGCTACATTTGCTGAGTGAGTTATTTTTTATTTTGCAGAAGGTTATTTTCTTACATGATATATCACTAATTGTTTTTATTTTGTTTGTTTCCGCACACTGCACTCAACATAAGGATACTCTCAAGAAATACAATCCACATAATGTTGAGAGAAGACACAAGGAGCAATTTGTTAGTTGGTTTGAGGACAAAGTGAGTTTCCAAAAAATTTTAAGAAATTTATTTAAATATTTGCTTCATTTTCTATTATTTTGTACACTTTGCAGACAAAAAAGGATTATGACTAAGGAAAAGCAAGTGAGCTAATGTACCATAGCCCTTCTTCTTCATAAACTTGCCAAATTTGCGCACAGAGAGAGCCATTGCTTCTTCATCAACCTTACTTGAGCTTGTGCTAGCTTCATCATCACTTGATTCTTGCTTCTTTGCTTTGCCCTTGCTCTTGGAGGAGGTGGCCTTAAATGCCACGGTCTTCTTCTTCTCTTCCTCTTGAGAGCCCTATTCCCGTTCCACATGGTAGGTGTCATGTGTGGTCACCGCACCTAGTACTTGGTTGGGGGATCTTGTTATCCAACCCTTCTCTCACCAACATTGTGATCAAGAAATCAAATCTTGGTAGCAAGCTTCTAAGGACCATGTGGGAGAAGTCCGTATTCTCCACCTTCTCACCCAAATTCTTCAAGTCATTGACAATTACTTGTAGGCGGTGGAACATCTCTGGCAGACTCTCATCTTCTTGCATCTTAAAACTTGAGAGCTTGTCCTTGAGAATGTATAGCTTAGCACTCTTCATGGCTTGTGTGCCCTCATATGTTTCCTCCAACCTAGTCCACATATCATGAGCTCTCTCCAAATCCTTGATTTGCTCAAACACCTTAGAGTCCAAAGCTTCATAGAGTGTGCTGATTGCAATGTCATTGAATTGTAGCTTCTCTTCTTCTCTTGCGGTTGAGTCGGTTGGCTTCCCTACATGGTTGATATGGTTGATTTGAGCCATTTTCACACTGTAGGTTGTTACGCCTCAATTAACAGTGACTTCAGCTCTGATACCACTTGAAAGGTCCTAAATGGCTACAGGGGGCTGAATAGCCTAACAAAATTTCTACAAAGCACTAAACAAAACCGGTTACACTAGAAGAAACCTGCTGGTTTTTGACGTAGCATGTGTCATAAACCATGCACCTTAAATCAAGGTTTATGATGTCAATGTGTTTATAGAATGTCAGAATATCAGCTTTCTGACCTTTAATGAACATATTGACGTCATAAACCGTGGTTTAAGGCACGTGGTTTATGACACGCGTTCGTCACAAACCGAAGCATTTCTTGTAGTGTTAGTAAAACAAATGGCGAAGCAAGTGTTGCGCTAGCCTAAGAGGGGGTTGCAAGCCAACCTAACCAATTCTAGCAATCCTAATACACTAGGCATACTAAGAGCAATGTCCTTAGCAATCAAACTACTTTACACAATCTAAAATGCTACTTTGCACAAAGGTAATCGCGAGGAAGAGGACCAAGGGATGCAAATCATGCCTTCAGAATGTCGTACCAATCACCTTCTTGATCAACAATGAATGTCCAAGGTGATGATCCAATCAAACAATAAGAAATCTAAATATGATCTCGATGGATCAATCCTAAATGAACACCGGATTTTTACCGAGGTTCACGTGCTTGCCAACATGCTACTCCTCATTGTGACGGCACACTCACTTGAGATTCGGTGGTTAATTGGCACCACACCAAGCCTCCAACGGGCACCGCAAGAATCACCATAAGATGAGGGCAACACAAGTCACAAGCATTTCACTAGAGTATCTTTTACGATCTCCCACGCGGACAAGGTCAAGAACCCCTCACAAACACCTCTGGAGTGGCCAAGAACAATCTCCAAGTTTGCTCAACTCTAGCTCGCTGCTCCAACTATCTAGGTGGTGGAAACCACCAAGTGTAATAAGCTCAATCGTAGCTAGAACACTCACTAGTGCCACTAGATGCTCAAGAACAAGGCAAATACACTAGAAGCTCTCCCAATCAATTTCTAGACCAATCAAGAGGCATGCAAAGTGAGGAAGTTGGTTTGCTTAGCTCTAAGGGATGTCAAGTTTGTCAAAGTGCCAAGAGAGAGTCCCTAGAGACGGCTAATCCACTTATATAGGCGCCCACAAGAACACCCAACCGTTACACACAAACATCCCCTGTTTGCGTGTTTATCGGACGCTGGTTAAGTGACACCCAGCCACGTGTCGCTAATGTTTGAATGTAGCCGTTGCACGCCAACGGTCAAACTCACTCGCGCCCTGCAACACATGACCGGATGCATCCTATGCCACGACCGGACTCCCAAATTGTGGCGTCTGGTCACCCACTAGAGAGGTTCTAGAGAGCTCCAAACTTGACCGGACACGTCTGTTGCCTCTTGATGGGACGCACCCTGCGTCCAGTGCTCATACTGTTTCGATCACCTGCAATAGCTCACCTGACCGGATGCGGCACCGGAGCGTCTGGTCATACCTGTAAAACCACTAAACACCACAGCTTAACCGGACGCGTCCGGTCCCTACTGAGACAGGGTCCGATCATCTTGTTTTGCCGGTTTACGACTCTTTGAGTGCTTTAATCCTTGTAGTTCTTGGGTTAGAGTAGTATTCGTAGGGTAACCGTAGTGCTTAGATTCCATTACTCATAGATGTACCCTATCTTCTAGATCTGGCGGTAGCTCACGGAGATGACTTTATAGCTCCGAAAATCTTATATAACCCACTATCCCGTCGGTAGGCCAAGTAGGAGAATAATTGGTAGTAGGGTTATAGTTTCACCTGTACTCTTCTATTCAATTCCCAAGTGAAACATTCTAGATATATCTTACTTAAGCCTGAATTAGAAGCCCCAGTTATCTTCTCTCTATCTTCTATGTCGTTTTTTGCTACTTGGTGATTAAGTTGTAGTTTAGATAACTCTCACACATCTTTCTTGGGTTCGATATTAAAACTATGTCTATTCATCCGGTGAAGTGCTACATCATATCTGTGCACTTGCGGATTATTCAGTAGGCATTAACATATACCAGAAGTGCTCTTTAAAAACTCTTATTTCTTTTTTTAATCTTTGGTTGTAACTAGTCTTTCTTCCTCATACTAACTCTAAAACTAATGGTTTAATCCTCAAATTTTGTAAAATAATTCTCTATCAATTTAATGTGTTCATACATATTCATTTTTTCATGTGACTTTGGTTTGCTAATTGCATATTTGAATGTTAAGAAATGGCAAACCGGAACAATATTTTATAGAAAGTAAATAATTTCAGCTACAAATGTCATAAATATAACAGTTATAGAAGTCATCAAGATCTATAACTTTTATTTGGTTATTTTCTCATATGACAAAGTAATAGTAATAGTAATGTTATTCATGAATCTTACAAATCTCTCTTATACTTTAGGAAACTATGTAAGAGACATGTAAAATTTGTGAATTGTCATGCTATCACTTTTTCGATGAGCAAATGATGAGAATAAAAGTTGTAGATCTTTGATGAGTTGCACAAGTTTGTTATTCAAGACTGTCTGAGTTGAAGTCATTTACACTTTCAAAATACTATTTGAAATAGTTAAATTTTCAAATTCAAATTTTAAGTCGATAAAACAAAGTTACAGATCTTGAAGTGTTATATAACTTTTAGTTGATAATTTGAAAATCATGTTTGAATGTTTGTAGTTTGAAATTTGAATTTTTGAAATGACCTTTTTTAAAATACCACAAACAGAGAAGGAGTCAACATAAATGTTGCTGTAGGTCTCGAAAAGTTATAAAACTTTGTAGTTGACAACATTTTGATTTGAAATCATCTTGTCAAAGAAAATTACATTGACTTTTTTCAAATTTAAAATTTGACTTTTTTTCAAATAACCTTGGATGGAGGTCTCAAAAGTTATGAAATTTTATAGCTGATAATTTTTATATTTGAATTCATTTAGAGCCTCAAGCGTTCAATTTCAACTCAGTTTGGTATAATATGAGGTGGCCTGAAATCAAATTTAGACTCAAATGGCAAAGAGGCAAAGTGATAGAGAAGATAACGCACGAGGCCAAGGTCTTGAATTTGAATCCTAGGAAGGTGCTAATCAGTGTAGCCTCTCTTGATTAAATGTTTTTACTACTTTTTTTTTGTCTTTTTAGGGTTTTTTTGTTTCATAAAATCTAAAAAACTCATTTATAGGTACGGCTCAATATCCAGCCATCCCTATAAATCTATTTTTAGGAGGTGGCTGAAAACCACCTCTACAAATCACTTATTTGTAGAAATAGTATGATAGGAGTGGTTATAGAAACCACCCCTACAAATTATTTGGAGCCGCCTCTACAAATCTTCTTTATTTTAGTGATACTTTTCAAAGACTTGGTATGATTAAAAAAATGAGCGACGAAAGGAAGCAACCGCTAGCAATAATCAAAGGATGAAATTCAATGAATGACCCTCTACCTCATTTCATGACCTACTGAATATATGCAGGTCTGAAACAAATATGTAGAGTTGCTCAACATAACTCATATTTCAAGGAATTCTTAAATGAAAATCGAGTCCTCCTCATCTCCAAGCATTCCATGCATGCGGTATACGTCACGCTGGGTGCAAGCATGCCTAATTGACTCTGCATGGTTCATATCATGTTTGCAAGCGCCATGCAATTTTTGGCCATCTGGTTGAGCTCCTTATCGATCTTTCCCATGGGGTTGTGGGTACCAGCCTGGGTGAACGGACGGTCACATGAGTCGAAGTCCTGAACGGCGAGCTGTAGCATGATCTTCGCGGTGCCTGTGTCCTTGAACGTGATGGCCGCTGCGCTGCACCAATGGTGTCCTGTGTGTTCATGTACATTGTGTCGCAGAATGTAAGGGCCTTCGTCTGCTGTGGTGGCATAGTGTGGGCTGACATCTTTACGTGTTGGCGCGCCTGATCAGTGCGCTTGGAGAACGCCTCCACCTGCATATTGAGCACGGCCAAACAGTCGATGACCGGGTACTTGGACGCATGCCGCCCGGCTGTGGACTTGCAAATCTCTGGGAATGGGGTGCGAGAGCAGATGCCAGCAACTTGAGGGTTGACAACACCACCGCCCTTACCCTTCCCTAACGCCTGCTCGAAGAGGCAGGCCGACAGCAACGTCACGACGGCGAGGAGGACAAGCCGTGGGTAGGCTGGCCCCATGGTTTAATCTGTTAGATAATTGCTCGGTGGCGATGGGTATATATATTTATGGAAGTCAAGGAGAGGGTGGTGAAATTGGCGACGTAGGATTGGTTCTTATAACAGCAGGTCCCTTCGGTATCGCAAATGACGGTTCGCCTCTTAATACGGAGGTGATAATGTCCATTGCTTTTTTGCTTATATATAGTTTGCTAGGTTCTCCATGTTTATCGGGGTGCTGACTTTTAGACAAACGTGAGGCGGAGGCGTACATAGAAATAGCTTGACACGGCTTGACCTTGGTTATATATAATGTAGCTTTATTAGTGAATTGCTATTGTTGAGGCTGAAAATCAATGCATACACTATGCCAGAAATCATTAAAGGAGACACCTAAGTCAGTGACATAGAAAAAACATGTGCCTAGTATTAGTTTTGCGACGTGTTATAATTACAACACGTTACCATAAGCAAAAAACTGCACAAATGAGTGATGTGAGCGTGTCACCTTCATCTATAGTATGTGGCACATAGACGCGGGTAGGCGAGACGCGTCACACGAGCTGCCCCCGGACCCAAAATATATAGAGATCTCTAATCTTGGTGAAATATACTTACTGTAGATCAACAGTTCCCATCTGCAAGCAAGACTCATAACACTGTTGATCCCCAGTTCTATGATCCCAGCCGCTCAACCCTCCAGACCCTGCGCATGCATCCAACGGATGGCAGCCACGAACCTGCCAGAACCATCGACACACTCCTCCCCATCTCTAGACTTCATACACTCCTTCCCACACTCCGATTGAAAGAGAGGAAGGGAAGAGTGAAAAATCCCCACCTCGCTTCCTCAACGTCCAATTAGAGATTGAATTGATATGGTAACTATATGATTTTCAAGTGAAAGATTTCAAGATTAGACATTGAGGGATTAACGTCATACCAGATCATCAAAAGGATAGGCAGTTAAGAGGTCCAACTTAGATTTTGTCATGGTCTCTACAACTAGCAAAAGCAACCAAGGTCAAGGGCTAGCCTTTAGCAAGATATTACAGGGTTGGTAAATCACACAAGGGTCCTCACCTCTAGGAAGAAACCACCATGGTCAAGGGATGGCACTAACTAAAGGTCAACGGGTTTGGCCAAACAAACTAGGATCTTCACAAGGGTGCACTTCTAAGGTTCCGCAAAAAAAAAAAAAGGGTGCACTTCTAAGCCATACACAAACATCAAGGGTCTGGCCTAGGGTTTATGGTTTGAACATAGGCATGGTTACAAGTTTTTACAACACAAAACTCGAAGGTTAACAACCACATCTACAGACAGAGGTTCCTAAGATGGAGAACTTAATCGGAGACAACAACCATGCGATTATCATGACAGGAGCGTTGTTCTAAGATGAGCTATTCGACACTCATGTGCTTATCAAGGACAAACGAGGTGACAACCATGGCACTGCCTAGACAACAATCACCCACACAAAAACAAGCACTCATATGCAACAACACAATACATTGACTTATTTACAAAGATCAATCAGGAAGCAAGATATGCTACCAAACAGGTGGATAAAGCCAAGTCTTTTAGGTACATGATGATTTGTAAGAAAAGTAGCAAAGAATCCAAAGGATTTTGGTTATGGCTACACCATGGACACATAGACATACCACACACAAGAACTAGCATTTTAGAAAGTCTCATGCAAGTCTAGCAAACACCTAGAGCAAACACCAAGTTAACAAACAAAGTTCACAAATACTACCAAGAAGTTTTTCACAACCAAGACAGCAATGCAACAAGCATGCATTTCAATCTAAACTAGAGTTGCAGGCATCAAACAAAGGTGATCCTAGGCTTTTTTTTAAAGGCTTAGAAAGTTTACCCCAACTTAGTTATTCATATCAAAAACTATTCCTCAAGTTAACATGACCAAACATATCAGTATTTTAGGTTTGCATAAACTTGGACAGAAAACTGACATGAACTTCAGAGATACTTAACTAGAGTTTTAGAGATCCAATGAGTGTGATTCTTAACTTGATAGAAAGATTATTAAGTTGTCTAAAACTTTCTTATTATCATATTAAGATAATTCTATACCCAGCAAAGGCAAACAATGCAAAGACGACTGCTTTATTTAGATCTGGATAGATTCAGCCATTCTGTTTTATAAGCTCATAGCTGGAGATGTAGACCACCAAAAATAATGATCAAAGACATTTTAGAAACCTTAACAAAAGTACTACACTTCTTCTATTAGTGCCAAAATATGATTCTAAAAGCATAAAGGTCAAGCAATCTAAACATTCAAATCTGTCCAGAGGATATGCATAACTGGACAGCAAGGTTTAAAATCTATAACTCCTAAATGATCAGTCCTAAAATCATTAAATTTTAGGACAAGAAAGATAAAGAAGTTAGCTACAACTTTCGTGTTTACCACATTTACAGAAAATACTATTATCATCATAAAAACATTGCTACCACAGAAACTGTCCTTGCAGCCCATAAGTCCAATACAATACCAAACAATGTTTTTCTTTGTTTTATTAGCAAGAGATCACACAATCATGTTATTCTAGTAGCACCAATTATTATTACATTTGATCACAATATTTTAGTTTACTCATAAGGTAGGATAAATATGAGGGTCCTAATTATTTAAGTAAGATCCAAGTAACTTTGCAAAAGCTTGATGAAGCAAAATATTCGGCACAAGGCTAAACTAAAGAACACCTAAGTTTTAGTTTGTAACCTCAACTCTTTGCATCAAAACTAAGCAATATTTTGACTTAGTTAATTGACATTAAAAGCATCACAAGACAACCTGTACACACTCATTCACTAACAAGCTTTCACATACATATTGCTATGGAACTAATGTGAAGATAACTGGAAAGAAAGAACATGATATTATATTCAAATGAGCAGGTATCGGCTTCTATCAAGGTATCACTATATGTTTTAGTTTTAAAAGATCAGATGTTTAGCCACTGCCAACTTGTTATACAATTCCATTTAAAGCAATCATACAAGGCAAAGCTATGCACACACTATCTTCAAGCATTCCAATTCAAGCAACATAGATCAAAGTATTCTTGTCTACTCCACATGGGAAAGATAGTAACATTACATCAATCATAAATTACTTATTATTGGAAACAAAGGTGAGAGGAGCATAGTTATGTTCAGAGCAACAATCATGATGATGCACGTTTTCGCCCTATTCGTCCTTATAGATTTGCCGGCCCAGAGGAGGTGGCAATCACGTTCTATGTCGGTGGCATAACACGCGCTCTCGATATATAACTAGTCGTCATGTATATTTACTCTACGCATTCGTGGTTAGCGTACCTGCAGAAAATTTCATTGCAGCCCAACAATTCCCCAATATATAGCACAAACAACAAAATCCAAGGAAAGCAGTAAACTAAATACTTTCCATATGCATGTCCCCACATACATACTTCAAGTATCACAACTACCAGGCAGATATACCCACAATTAAATACTTTCCTAATTGCATAGTTTTGACATGACAATTATTCTAGTACCACAATCTAGCACTTTCCTAGACCGCCGGTTGGACGATCATGCTCTCATATCTCATCTTTCTAATGCACACATATGGCTAATTCATATATGCGGGCTACCTCCACCATTTGACCACAGGGTAGCCGTAGTGCGGTCATCAAACATACATACCTTGGCTGGGCGTAGATGCAAAATTTAAAACCCCTAAGTTAGTACTTATATAAGCCACCTAAGAGTCCTTATTCAGGCATAAAGGATTTGACCACCGGCATACTTAAGTTTTCAAATTTAGATTTCAACAAACCGACATACATGTAGCTAGTAGTTTTATCAAAACTAGTCTTTTGCAAACAAAAGCTTTTGTTTTAAATACACAAATGACATGTTTAATGTTGAATCTTGCACTGATGCCAGCTGTAACAGAACCGTCCAAATTATAAGAGCACAAGTATAAAAACAATCACCGAAGTGACTAAATTTTACACTTGAGCCCATATAATCCCGGTAGTCCACTGAAATCACGAAGGACTTCAAACCAACCAACATATAAGCCAAGATCGTAATGATTCAACAAAACAAGTCAAATGTTACATCCTTTTCACAAGTAGTTCAATATACATTAGAGTGCAAAATAATTATTACAACATAAGTTCAAAAGTAGCGAAAGCAAAGTAATTTGAAGTTGATATCAAATACATGCCAATACCAAGGTCAATTCCAACAAAAGCATTAGAGACTAGAGAGATAAGAAGGATCATGCCCATGATCATACTCCTTTGCTATGGTAGGAGCCATCCAATTCTTGCGCAAGTAATCATGATACATCACAACCTTGCAACAAGTGGGAATAAACCCCGAGTACGAGAATGTACTCAGCTAGACTTACCTGTCATAAACCAGAAATAAAGTGACACCAAGGAGTATGCAAGGCTTTATATAGGTGGGGCTAGCTTGACAACATTAAGTATATTATATGAGAGCATTATTTTATTATACTAGCAGCAGATTATTATTAATCAACCTTTCATCTAGATTAGCACCTGTACTAAACAATCACTTGATTATATATAAACATTAATAACCATATCAGGTTTATTCCAGCTATCAATATCATCATCATTATGATCATCATCAACATTAGAACCATCCAGTTTATTTAGTGAGTTCTACGGTGCCAGGCAAGGTCAAGTTCTCACTATCTGGGAGAGACGGCGATTCGAATCGATTTCAACTGAGCTCAGGGGGTATTCCCAACACACACCCAGACAGACCTAGCTAGGGTCATCTTAGGTTACTCTTGGTACAACTTAGGCTCGGGCCCGGTTATCACGTCGGCAAAACCGGAAAGTCGGATAGCCAGGATGTTCAAACCATGCTAACCCAAGGACGACGCCAGGATCAGTTAGACATGTTTGTCCTTGGTCTAGTATGTCGCTATCCCGCGAATTGCCCAACCGCCGCCCGCGTTCCCGTCTTGAGTTGAGCTACCGAGCTTCGCGGCCACTTGGCACACAGGGCCGGGCCAACTATGTGTTGGGCTGCGTTCAACATGACCAAGAGTGAAACAACGCGTCCCAGTCCTTAATCGACTTCGAAAGGGTCCACTGTCCCCTGCCCGGTCTTCTTTTTATTTTAATACTTGGTTCTTTTCCATGATAGCACATATAGCCAACCGTGACCAGAGAAGTAACAACCTATATCTCGCGGATGACAGAGAATCACGACTTCTACCGGTCTAAGCATGGCTAAGCATTTATCTCGATTCTGAACTTAAATAGGATTCAAGGTATAATTTCTTTGGACAAGGAGAGGATATATATGCAGCAAGTGTTTCCAGCCAACTCCTATAACTTAATGCAATAAACAACATAAAGTACTCAATTGCATTTTATAAAAGGGTGGGAGACTTAGAATGCTCCAGGGCTTGCCTGGAATATGACCCAAGTCAGTCAAGTTAGCTTGCACCATCTTCGGGTTCGACTCCAATATCTCATCCTTCACGTAGTTCATCTAGCGTACCTAGATGAAATGCAAGATGCAAGTGTATAAACACATAGAAGTGCAATAGACGAAGCATGACATAAGAGTATTCAAGACAAGCATAACGTTACACTAGACAACATGAGCACAAAAAAGAGTAAGCTATTCACAATCATACCAAAATATAGATAACAAGCATATCAAACATGAAACTCATATCACAAGGTCACAGGTATATTACTTAACCCATCAATAAAGATACGAGCCACACTAAGCATCACACAAAGCAACATTATAAATAAAATCAATCAATTTCTGGACTGCAAACAGTGGCTACAAGATTTAGCTGTAACTAGAGTTATACATATCCAAATGACATGCAACAAGATAATCTGGAAAGCTTATGAAATTGTCTATAAATAATCTTTAATTATCAAAGCATGATTCAATATCTAACATAGTCAAACAACTCAATCTCTCCAATCTGGTCAGGCAAATTTCAGAGAGCAGCTATTTCTGAAGCCGAACATTACACAGCCATAACTCACAAACCACAAAGGCTATAGCTATGAAAATTTAATACCAACTAGATATATAAGTTATCTACAACTTTGTTATAGACAAGTTGCATAGAAAATATCATTTACAAGGTGCACTCATCAAAATCCTACAAACTGTCCAGAAAGCCTCCAAATCGAATAATGGAGCAAATAATATTTCACTCATGTTTTAAACACCAATTTGGTTACAACCAATGTTACCAGCAGTTGACATGTATTAAAAAAACACTAGAAAATATGATGACTCACCTCAAATAAATTATTATCATGCACTTTTCTATTTATTTATATAACTAGGTGGAATAAGAAGCATATAAGGAACACATATCAAAAGTACACAGTAAATCCTAAGAAAATTACAGTAGCTTACATACATACCCAATAGTCTACTATCAAATTTTCATAGCATTTGCTTAAGAGTAGCAACCTCTATGAAAAAGATAAATTGCTACAGCAATAAACCATGTGAGAGCAAGATAAATCTAAAACTCAATATTTTCTGTAAACACATGACCATGTTAAGTATCCAAAGCTCACAACAGTATCATGCAAAGGTAGTGGAACCATATTTTCCATTTTTACATTTTTATTTCAATTATTAATCAATAAAATCCATTTACTAGGCATCAAGCAAGATACCTAAATAACTCAATCATACTGCATCGAATGGACCCCAAATTTTTATAACAGTACACTCATAGCACCAGAAGGCTACCACCAAAATTTCACATCAAATGGAGCACTACAATTTGAGATATGAATTTATCGAGAGCAAACCCTAGATAGCCGAGATCTTTTTTTTATCTCAAAAACTTTCTACTAAAACATGCAATAATATTATACCACTGCATAGATCTACTCTCAAGGATTCCAAAACCTCTGCAGATAACCCCTGTCTTTGTCAAATGTTGCCTGAGGTCCTCCTTCTTCTCCTTACGCAGGAAGACAGGCTCAGGGAGGTCAGTTTCTCACGGAAGGAAGCCATGCCGGCCGCTGCAGAAGGTCCTGCGGCCTCGTAGGACTCCCGCTGGAAGGGTGCTCGTGGCTTGGCGGAGGCGGGGCCAAGGCCAGGCGCACGACCTCGGTGTCGAGGCATGGCGCGGCGCTGTTGCAAGGCGGGGCAGGCGGGGAAAGGCGGAGGGATATGCTGCGGGGGGCGTGCGCACCTGATCGGCCTTTCTCACACGGAGATGGAAGCAGCCGGGCGGCCGGCTGGGCGGGAAAAGGCAGCCGGAGAAATGTGTGAGCGGCAACGACCAACGGCAGCGATGGCGGCCGGGAAGAGGTGCGAGGTGGTGCGGAGGACAGAGGGCAGTGCCGTGCTCGGCTGGAGTTGGCCGGAGGGGTTATGGCGGCCGGCAATGGTGGCAGCGCTCTCGCTTCGCGTTCGGGAGGGCGAAGCGGCGGGGAGGCAAGCTGGAAGCGAGCTGGAAAGGTGTGGGAGTGATGCCTCTGCTGCTCCCTGCTCAAGGGAAGTGGCCGGCAGGGGCAGAGTCCGGGAGGTGGGGCGCTGCTCGCGCATGGTGGGCGTAGTCACCACGCAAATCGGCGCCCGTTCACCTCGCTGGCTCAGAGCCTGGACTCGGTTTGGGCTGTTTTTGGGCCATTTGGAGCAGGAATTCGGCTATGGACCTTAAAGCAAAAATGTTGGCTTGATACTCTACAACATTTGTTAAGAGCTCATGAGCATTAGACATCAGGATTAGGGGTTAATTTAACCCAAATCTGGCTGTGTCAACAAGTCATTATGGTTAAACTTGGACTTGTTCAATCACCAAATTGACAGTCCAAACTGAGTCGAATTGATGACATCTTTTGGCATGCTCTTCTTCAAGTAATTACCTTCAACTTTTATTTTGGACAAACTCAAGTTGCTTAACCAAAATCTTGAGAAGCGAGACGTCAGTAGGTTGACCATGATTTTGGACTTAGAATTTTGAAGTGCTGAAACAGCAGCTCGATTTTGTTTTGGGCTCTTTTTTGAGGATGTATGCACAATTTCATGTTTGTTCCTTAAATAAAGTTTGTTCCTTATAAAAACATACTTCAACTTTGATTAAGGGTTAAACCCATAAAAACATAAGACCAAGTTGTACTTTGAAAAAAGTTAAGCAAAGTGAAAAAGGGCCAAACTAGGGTTTTAGGTTAATTTAGGCATTTTCTTGACATTTGCTCAACATGAACCCGTTCATGACTTTTATTCATGAGTTCAATTAAGTCCTTTGGGTAGAATTGCATGACTTGATTGAATCTCCATATACTCATGCACTTGATAAGGACTTTCCAAATGAGGATGTAGCTTGTCATTTAATGTGACTTATTGATTCTAATCTTGAAACTTCTCCAATGATCGGGGAAGATGGAGATGGATGAGATAGAGATCATGGTCATCACTAATATAAATTTCTTAAGTCCAATCTCATGGTTTAGCTTGTGGCTAACACACAGGGGTGTCATGACCCTCCCCCTTAAAGGAATCCTGGAGTCCAGAGAGATTCTAAAGACTTTTTCAGAGAATAGAAATGTATCACTTACTCACAACTATAGCAAAAGCACATAGTTGCTCATACTCCATTGGGAAAGCAATAAGCGTCAACTAGTTGTATTTGAGGGTTCAACAATAACAGCACCAAAAATGGTAGCTATATTTGTCAGCCTCATCCAACACGTGGTTATGCTCATCATACTTTGGAGGATGAGGAATGAGTTTTAAGGTTTTAGCGATAAGACAACTTTCCGATCTTTCATGAAGCATTGTTACTTTGGGAGGAATCTAGAACAACAACGTGATATCATCTTTGGTGTATGAAGATTACTTGGTTCACAAACCAGTTACTCGCATTCACTTGAGAGGAGAATGTAGCACAGGCCGATAAACTTTGGCACTAGATTGTAATCTCCTCAAGGATAGTTAACGCGGTGGTCTCATTAGTTCATGAAGTTTGAAACCTCTACCAAAAATGGTTTGAGTATAACCTTCAAAGAAGCATTAGATCAAGGGCAAAAATATTTTCTCGAGGTGATGGAAAAACCCACTAACCAAAAGATAAGGTCTACACTGATGATAACAGCTCATCATTTAGATGCCAATCGAGTGAAAATCCACATAAGGTTCCATGTGTGCAGTTCTCTTTCTCTCTGATAGCAAACATTGTAGAATCTAGGTCTATCGAGTAAGTAGTGAACACTATAGCCGATTCTCAAGGCTTTCAACATTTTTGATGATCTTTTATATAATAGTTAAAGACATTGAATCGAATACAACCTCTTGGGTAAAAACACAAAGAGGGTACCAAAGGATAGTGAATTTGGCACCTACTACAAAAGAAAGACAACAACTAGGTTTGGAGGTCAACAAAGGTTGCAAGCCTTCACCAAACTAAAGAAATAGTTTGCTATCAAGCAAATTCGAACAAATTTTACTACGCCACGCTGCAATGTAAGGGCTGATTGATTTGCACTGTATCATAACTGATCTAAATGGACTACTTTTTGACATTGAGGTATCGTCTGTTTAGGATCAATCAACACTCAAAAACATAATCCTATTTATATTGTCAAACACTTCTTAGATGGTCTTTGATTGTACCATGGCGATCTGATTGAGGTAAGGGATCGGTGGAATACTCTTCGAGTTGATAAAGTATGTTCTTCTATTTGTGTGATTGTCCAAGATAGAGCGACGCGTTTACTTAAGGTTCGAAAAGTAAGACTGACCCCAGCATTGCTGGCTAGTCCATAGATTCCTTTGTCTAACATCGCTCTATGAGACATAGCCCCTCATAGCTACCAAAGAGGCATTACCTAGTTGAGATTTATTCTTTCTTTGCAACTAATAAGTTGTCTCTCAACACTAAAGAGCTCTAAGGCTTCAAATTTTCACAACAAGAACTTGTAGTTGATTCCATCACCGACAATCACCATTAAAGGCGTAGAAAAGGGGTCATAACATGAGAGGGGTTAATTTTAGCGCAAAAGTGTAGCCAGCCTTCATGTGACTCCTAAGGAGATAGCGAGGAGGGCATCGGCCACCGGGTGACTTGTAAGAGCATTACATGTTCATTGGTCTTTGGATTTGTCGATAACTAATCAACTCTAAGAATGTTGTGAGGTCTTTTTTTAACCCATTAGATGGTACCGGTGATGTAGGAGGGTTACCATTGCTTTTCTAAGTAGATTTGAGCAAAGGTCTTTTTGTCTATCATCACTTGCAATCAGATTCAAGTTTTATGTCGATTGACTTGTTTTTCAATGGTCATCCTCTTTGCAACTTCAAAGGAAGCGCTACAACACCAAGCATGACGGGCATTAGGATGAGCGGAGGATAACCATGAAAAACTCACCTGGGACAATTTATCGGTGTGGTTCCATAATGGGTCATGACTTAAAACCATGACACGCCGCGTCGGGGCAGTAATCATGTGGCTGTAGTCTCCATTACGAAGCCCCCGCCTGTCGTGGCATCTAGTGAAGTTATTAATCATTACCCCATTACCGCCTACAACCAACGAGTAGAGCACAAATTAGGTTGTGGGTATATGGATGGATAATACATGAGAAGCTAACCAAGGAAAGATCACAAGGATATATCTCAGTGGTATAATTTCTGCAATGGATTATGACTAGCAACCTCGATACCGAGTGCGTGCCGAGCAGCACAACCTTGTGTGTGCACCCACATGAGGCTCTCAGGTATCATCACGGCACCATAGAATGCTAATCGTAACACCACTATCGAACTTATACCTAAAGGAAAATTTCAATGGCACAAATTTGATCAAAAGAACAAGCATTAGTCAGGGGAGGGATAGCTAGCAAGAGTAGTCACAAGATTTAGAGTCAACAAAAGGTGTGATTCAGAGGTCAAAAACACGACACCGAGAGAACATAGATTAATTGTTGAAGACAACTAAGTAGGAGATTCTTGCTTTATTTCCACGCACACCTTGCATCCACCAAGGAACTATTAAGTAAGTGATTAACATTAGACTTCGGTCATAGTAAGTAAGATCATGAGATCAAGACTAATAAGCATCCCGAGAATTAGAAATTTTTGGAGATGAATGGAACAAACTCGAGGGCAAAGCCGATATAATGAAGAATGTTGGACATATAAAGATCTTAGAGCATCGAGATGAATTCGAGTAAACTTCCAAGACAACCACTTGAC